>VXBP01005372.1:218497-247020 GCA_013400115.1 Rhinopomastus cyanomelas | reverse complement strand
GGTGAGGGTGACGGAGCACTGGAACAGGCTGCCCAGGGTGGTTGTGGAGTCTCCCTCACTGGAGATATTCCAGACCGGCCTGGATGAGTTCCTGTGTGACTTGGTCTAGGTGATCCTGCTGTGGCAGAGGGATTGGACTAGATGATCTTTTGAGGTCCCTTCCAATCCGTAGTGATTCTATGATTCTACGATAAATTAATAAAACCTGGTAGTGAAAGGAAGTTCCTTCTCTTCGGTCTGGAGAACAAACCCACAGTGTTTTTGGCACCGTGAGGGTTTTCGGAGGCAAGGCTGGGATTTTGTTCATCTCTTCTCTTTCTCTTTGCAAAAGAATGTAAAGACATCATCAGGATAGTGATTTCCTGCTTCTCTGCTCTCAGAACCATCGGGGTCCCGGAGAGGGAGGAAACACAACAAACTCATCACACAGCAGCAGCAGTCTCAGGTCAGCAATTTCAGCAGCAGCCTGTCTGCAGGAAAGAGACAAACTGCAGCTTCCAAAGGGCAGGAATTCACCCTTAGAGTCTGAACTCAGCATTCAGCAGGTGTAAAACATCGAGCTCTCGCATTCACGATCAGCCACAGGATCAGCCTGGCCTGAAGCCTGTGGCTGCAGCGGGAGAGCAGCACAGAAATGGGCTGGGAGGGCACCTGCACCCATCCCCACCCCATTCAAAATAGGACTTTGGGATCAAAACCTGGCAGTGCCCAGCAATCCAGCAACTCCTTAGAACAGGTGTTTAACTTCTGGCTGTCCAGGCTCAGCCTCTCACCTGCGCTGGGTCTAGGGCTGGGGAGATGGAGCTGGAACGTTCCTTCACTGAGGAAGTCCCTCTGGGTTAATCCCAAACCAGTTCGTGACCCCAGCACGAAACAGCAGGGTTTGCCACAAAGACTCTTCATGCTGAGAGAAGTTTTGCTTTTTGTTTGTGTTGAACAGAAAAGGAGAAACAATCTCCAGGAGTTCTTGCAACATCAAGAGCAAGTCTTGATGCCCAAACACAAGCAGCTTTCTTCTCCACTCGCAAACAGCTCCAGTTTGAACTCAAAACAGGTTCCCCTACCACACTGAGAACATCCCTGAGACGGGGTGACAACACAGCTCCTGTGGGTTTCCTATGCTGGCTGGGACCCCACAGAGATCTTCCAGCCAGGGATAAGCCTCATGGTCCTGAGCCCAACTGCATCCTCCCTCTCTGGAAAGTAGGTGACACCAGCTCTTGGCACTCAGAAGGAAGAGAGCCCCCAGGGTTCAAAAATGGCCTTAGTAAGACTGTGCCCAAGCAGAGAAGGGAGCTGTGACCCCCCCTTCCCTCCCTCCCAAGGCAAGCACAACCTGGACATCAGTGACACATGGTACCAGTCACCATCTCACCCAAGAGGAGCCTAGTGAGACAAATCAGACCAGATACTGGTGCTGTAAATCACCATGGATCCCTGTAATGGATCCATGGGGCAGCACTGTGCCCTGGTGGCCAAGAGGGCCAATGGAGTCCTGGGATGCATTAAGAAAAGTGTGTCCAGCAGGGCTAGGGAGGTTTTCTTCCCCCTCCCCAGCTCAAGAGAGACAGGGAGAGCCCAACAGAGGGCTAAGAGGTTGATGAAGGGACTTGAGCATCTTCCCTGTGAAGAAAGACTGAGAGAACTGGGGCTGATTAGTCTTGAGAAGGCTGAGAAGGATCTTGTTAATGTCTATAAATCTCTGAGAGGTGGTTGGCAAGAGGAAGGGGTCAATCTGTGGTGCCCAGTAATAGGACAAGGAATAATGGGGATAAGCTGGAACATAGGAAGATCCCCCTCAACACGAGGAGAAATTTCTTTACTGTGAGGGTGACAGAGCCCTGGAACAGGCTGCCCAGAGAGGCTGTGGAGTCTCCTGCTCTGGAGATTTTCAAAACCCCCCTGGATGCAGCCCTGTGTGACCTGTCCTAGACAATCCTACTCTGGCAGGGGGGCTCTGGGCCCCTCAGTTCAAGAAGGACATGGAGCTGCTGAAGAGAGTCCAGCATAGAGAAACAAAGATGATGAAGGAGGTAGAAGATCTCATTTATGAGGAAAGGCTGAGGGAGCTGGGTCTCTTGAGCTTGGAGGAGACTGAGGGGTGACCTCATTAATGTCTATAAATATGTGAAAGGTGGGTGTCAGGAGGATGGAGTCAGGCTCTTCTCAATGTCATCTAGTGACAGGACAAGGGGCAGTGGGTGTGAGCCGGAACAGAGGAGGTTCCACATCAATATGAGAAGGACCTTCACTCCAGTGATGGTGACAGAGCACTGGAACAGGCTGCCCAGGCAGGTTGTGGAGTCTCCTTCTGTGGAGATGTTTAAAACCCACCTGGATGTGTTCCTGTGTGACTTGGTCTAGGTGATCGTGCTCTGACTTGGGGGACTGGACTAGGTGATCTTTCAAGGTCCCTTCAAATCCCTGATGTTCTCTGATTCTGTGATCTCTACAGGTCCCTTCCAACCCTGAACAGTCTGTGATTCTGTGATCACACATCTGATCTAGTTGGAGACATCTCAGCTCATGGCAAGAGGGTTGGACTGGGCGACTCCGAAAGTCCCTTCCACCCCAACCCATTCTGTGATGCTCTCAACAGAGGTGTGAAGGTGTCTTAGCACCACCTCCCACACCACAAAGCTGATTTCCACAGCAAAATAACCGTCCGGGATTTCTAAGCCGCGGTGGTACTGGTTGGTGCCAATGAGACAGCACGAAGGTTGGTGCCAGGATGGCTAATGAAGTCTCTGTTGTGATTTCCACTGCTGAAAATGCTTGACAGTGTTATTTTCATTTAGATGCAGCTTTACTGCTGAACAGCACTTAGCAGCCTTAACTGTAATTTAATTATCCCTGGCAGCAATATGGGGCTATTATTTGTTATTTATTTATTCTTTTTTAATTGTGAAGGCTAACAAGTCACCTCAGCGCAGTTATCCTGCAACTCAACCCAGTCACCTTCTTCTTCAGTACAGGCTGGGGACTGACCTGTTGGAGAGCAGAGTAGGAGAAAGGGACCTGGGGGTCCTGGTGCACAGCAGGATGGCCAGGAGCCAGCAATGGGCCCTTGTAGCCAAGAAGGCCAATGGCACCCTGAGGCAGACTAGAAGAGGAGTGGTTAGTAGATTGAGAGGTTCTCATTCCCCTCTGCTCTGCACTGGTGAGACCACATCCGGGAATAGTGTGTCCAGTTCTGGGTCCCTCAGTTCCAGAAGGACATAGAACTGCTGGAGAGAGCTCTGTGCAGAGCCACAAAGATGATGGAGGGAGTGGAGCACCTCCCTGATGAGGAAAGGCTGAGGGAGCTTGGAAAAGAAGACTGAAGTGTGACCCCATGAATGTTGATCAATATGGAAACGGCAGGTGTCAGGAGGATGGAGCCAGCCTCTGCTCAGGGGCACCCAATGATAGGACAAGGGGCAATGGGTGCGAGCTGGAACAGAGGAGGTTCCACATAAATATGAGCAGGAACTTCTTCACAGTGAGGGTGACAGAGCACTGGAAGGGGCTGCCCTAGCAGGTTGTGGAGTCTCCTTCACTGGAGATGTTTAAAACCTGCCTGGAGCGTCCTGCCTGCCTTGAGCATCCAAGGGCTCACGATTGATTAGATGATACAGAAGGAAATGAGAATTAGTAGCTCCATGCTAATCCACACAAACCCACTGGCAAGCCCCTCCCTGAGCAGCCTGTTCCAAGGGCTGAGGGCCCTTTCCAGAAAGAAGTTTCTCCTCAGGGCCAACCTCAGCTTCCCCTGGGGCAGCTTGAGGCCATTTCTTCTGGTCCTGTCCCTTATTCCTTGGGAGAAGAGAGCAGCCCCCACCTCTCTCCACCCTGCTGTCAGGCAGTTGCAGACAGCAGTAAGGTCTCTCCTCAGCTCCTTCTCTCCAGACTAACCAGCCCAGCAAAACCCCAGCACCCTGTCACTCTCATGCCAGACCCTGAGAGCACCTTAGCAGCCCTGCAGTCACACCCCTAAACGGAAGCAGTTGCCAGAGGAGCCAGAGATGACAGAGGCTGATCTGCTTCTCATGCTTATGTTTTGTTTTTGCACAGTGATGCCAATTCAGAGGCTCCTCAAACACCCCCAGCAGGTCTCCATCACCTCCCTAAAGAGGCAGAAAAGAAACTCAAACACTCAACCTTTCCAAAAGGCAGCCAAGACCTTCTGAACCAAAGTGCAGAGGAGGTAAAACCAGAGGAGAAAACCAGCTCAAATGAAAAACCCCCAAGAACTTAGGCTGCATCTGGGATACTGCATCCAGTTCTGTGCTCCCCAGTTCAAGGACAGGGAGCTACTGGGGAGAGTCCAGCTCAGAGGCACTGAGGTGACTGGAAGAGAAGGTGAGAGAGCTGGGGTTGTTTAACCTGGAGAGACTGAGGGGACCACTCATAAATGCTTGTAAGTATCTAAAGGGTGAGTGTCAGGGTGATGGGACCAGGCTCTTCTCAGTGGTGCTCAGTGATAGAACAAGGGGCAATGGGCACAAACTGGAACAGGGGAGATCCAGTCTGACCATAAGGAAAAACTTTGTTCTGGTGAGGGTAACAGAGCCCTCGAACTGAAGGAATTTCTTCTCTTCTTGCTGTGCCTCCACAAGAAGAGCAGCTTGAGGCCTCTGACACAGTCACAGTTTCTTGGAGATAATTAGGCATCTGCAGGGACCGATAAAGACTGGAGGATCATTATTACTACTATTTTCACTTTAATAAACCTTTTCAAGAACTTCCCTCCCTGGAAGTGTCCAAGGCCAGGTTGAATGGGGCTCTGGGCAACCTGGACTAGTGAGAGGTGTCGCTGCCTATGGCAGGGGGTTGGGACTGGATGATTTTTCAGGTCCCTTCCAACCCAAACCAGTCTGTCATTCTATGAACTGGGGCATCAGGGCCATCCTTCTGCCCATGAATCCTTCAGCTGAACCACAGGTTGGTGTCAGCAACAGGCAGCGGCAGCACCCAACCACAGGTCTTCCTCTCCCAACAAAACAAAAAACCCCTAGGTTTTCCTTTTCCTACTAACTCATGTCTGGATACTCATCTGTTTTCTCATAGTAAGGTTTGGATCTTGTTCCGTTGCTGCCTTTGGTCCTCCCAGCCTGACTCTCATCCCCCAGTAAGAAGTGGGAAGTGCTTGGCTTCCCACTGCAGCTGCCAGCAGCTTAAAAACTAAAAAAATTAATCCCCAACTTCAGCTCCATCCAAAAAAGCTTCTCTGAGTGACCTTCAGGGAACGACAGTCTGACCCATCCCCCAGCACAGCCAGCCAACCCCATTAGTCCTGGTTAAGGTGCTGTAAGGAGAAGTGTCCCGATGGCTTCACGCTCATCAGGGCTAGTATCGACCAGCACATTGCACCGAGGAGAAGCCACGGTCCTCCACTGGGAAGGGAGATCATTAATTACAACCATGAGGCTGGCACAGGGTGCCTGGTGGCAAAATAACCCACTTCCCACTCCCTGCTCCCCACAGGCAGCCGCCAGGTCTCGTCCCAGTGCTACAACGGGGCAGCTGCAGCCCCGCAGGTTGGTGGCATCAGGTGGAGAGGACTTCTAGGGTTATCTCCAGCTGGGAAGGATCCAGATGAGATCTAAGGGTGGATTTTTTCTGCTTTGATGGCAGGGAAATGGATGATCTCAGCCTTCCCCACAGACAGGAGCGAGCCGCAGGCTCCTTGTCGCGATGCTGCATTTCCCTGCCGGCTTAGCAGAAGCCTGGAGCTGGCAGCGTGGCCCCATGGCTGCCCGGGCAGTGCTGGCATTAGATCCTGGTATAAAGCAGCCGGTCAAGTCGCCGTTTCTATGACTCAGAAAGGCACTGGCCCTTGTGCTTTTTAATCAGCCAAATAAACGGCAGCGAGAGCCGAGAGCACATGGCAGTCGGAAATGAGAAATCCTGCTGCGGGTGGCAGGAGGGGTTGGCGGCCGATGCTTCATCTGTCCCTTCCTGCAGCCTCCAGCTGCCCCTTCAAGCAGCCCCTTCCTGCTCATCCATTCTGAGCTGTGGCTCCTTCTCCCTCCCGGAGCAGCCTGTCACTGCCACCAATTCCCATGGAGGTGCAGGAAAGCCAAGACCCTCCACCCCATCCGTGACGGCAGGTTGTCAAGAGACCGCGAGTAGCTTTTCCACTGGTCCCGTTACAGCAAGCAGGTTCCACTCCCCATCCATCCTCCCCGCTCAGCCCAGCTCACCACGACGTCAAACAACTGCTCAGGCGAGCGACAGCGAAACCTCCCCTCCAAATCCCTTCCTGTGGTAACTTATTAAAAAAAAAAGGGACCGTTCCATCTCAGGCTCCTCACAAACACCGAATAAAATAGGTCAAGGGAAGACGTGTCTGCGCAGCACAAACAGGGTGGGGAAGGCTGGAAGGGCTGCAGCAAAACTCGGGCCGTTGCGAGTCGATGCCTGGCACCCTCGTTCAGCTAAAGGGCTGCACTAATGCCCCTATTTATAAATGGGACTTTTAAAAATAGAGCTGTCGCTCTTCCTCGCTAGGAAATTGCTTGATTTATTTTTTTTCCTTGCACACAGGTGAAGGGGGGGGCTCATGCATTATACATGGTAAATTCATTTTTTATTAGACTTCTTGCAGCTCCATCATCTCCACATCACTGGGGGGTAATGAGGTACCAGTGCAGCACCGACTGAGGGAGTAGCCTCCTGCCAACCCTGTGGTCTGGGGGCCCTCCTGAGCATGAGACAGACAGAATCATCGCCCCCAGCACCACGTTGGGGTCACAGCGGCGATTTACACGTCACCACAGGCACTCGCTGGTGAGACTCCATAGCGTCTCCATGTCCTTCTGCCACTGGGCTCAGCCTTCACCTGTTTAGAGATGTTCCATGGTGTAGCCAGATGTGAAAGTGGGAGCAATCCACATCCAGCAGAGCATCCCCCAAGCAGGATGCACCACAGCACCATCCTGCCACCACCTACCCCTCCACTTCCAAGCCAGGCATGGCAAAGCACCAGCAGCAAGTAGGATGCATCAATGATTGTGGCCAGTAGGGCCAGAGAGGTTCTCCTTCCCCTTGTGTTCTGTCCTGGTGAGGCCACACCTGGAGCACTGGGTCTAGTTCTGGGCTCTCAAGTTAAAAAACAACAGGGAGCTACTGCAGAAAGTTCAGTGCAGCCACTGGGATGCTCAGGGGGCTTGAAGAAGGGCTGAGAGAGCTGCGGCTGTTCAGCTGGAGAGGAGGAGCCTGAGGGGGGATCTGATCAATAACTAAAGGGCCAGTGGCAGCTGGATGGACTAGGCTCTGCTCGGTGGTGCCCAGCAACAGGACAAGGGGCACTGGGCACAAAGTGGAGCCCAGGAGGTTCCACCTAACCATCAGGAGAAGGATTTTCCCAGTGAGGTCCCAGAGCCCTGGCCCAGGCTGCCCAGAGAGGCTGTGGAGTCTCCTGCTCTGCAGACATGCCAAACCCTCCTGGGCTGTTCCTGTGGGATCTGCTCTAGGGGATCTTGACGTGGCAAGGGGTTGGACTGGATGATCTCCAGAGACCCCTTCCAACCCCTACCACACTGGGATTTATGGCAGGGCTGCCTGTTTCATGGCGTAGCCTCCAGAGGCAGAGCACCACCATGTCTTGGGCCCTCTGCTGCTTCCACCTTGTTCAACCAAGTTCAGGTTTTACCAAAAGCTGGGCAAGAGGAGCCTTGAGGAGCTGAAGAGGGGCTCTGGCACTTGGCATGAGACGACACACACAGGATTTTGTTTGAAAGCACAAAAACTCACAGAAGCTTCATGCTCAGAAACAGCAGCTGGGACAGACAGAAGAGGTGTGATGGCTTCTCCCACCACATTCAGCCCAGGTCCCCCATCCCTTTGGTTCAAGGCACTCAGCTGAGCACAGCGCTGGGTCAGGCTCTACCAGCCCTGCGACAGAGCAAACATGCAAAGCAGGGGGATGGGGACATGGATGTGTAAAGCAGATGAACAAGCAGATACAAGGCCACATGTAGCTGGAAGAGCCTGGAGCTCTTTTCCCAGAGATGGTATTTTCTGCTCCCATTAGTCATCAGGTACTGAAGGGGCAGCAGCCAGCGACTGGTTTTCCTGCTGCGAGTCTTTGCTTTCATTGCAGCAGCTCAGGGACACGACTGGGGTAAACACTCCCCTGTACCAAGAACTGTGGTCAAAGCGAAGCTACTGACCTTGCTTTTCATGAACAAACAGCTTTTTAGCCAAAAGACCCGTTTTTTCAGCATTAGCCACTCAGTACCATATCAGCAGCACCTCTGCACATGACCCCACATGTGAGCGCAGAGACCATCACCAGGGGCTGCTCCCAGTGCTGGGCTGCAGGCAACCATTAACCTTCATTAATGCCCAGCCCAGAGCACAGCCCCCAGCAAAGAGAGGCTGCAGCCCCTCTGCTCTGGGCACAGGCTGAAAGAGTAGGGGTTGTTCAGCCTAAAGAGGAGAAGGCTCCAAGGGGACCTTCTAGAGACCTTCCAACCCCTGAAAGGGGTCTCTCGGAAGGCTGGGGAAGGATGTTCCCAAGGGCAGAGAACGAGGGTTCATGGTTTGAAGCTGGAAAAGGGCAGAGTGAGGCTGGACAGGAGAAAGAAGTTCTTTAATCAGAGGGTGGGGGATCCTTGGAATAAGCTGCCCAGAGATGGGGTGGGGGCCCCATCCCTGAAGTCACTCAAGGTCAGGCTGGATGGGGCT
This sequence comes from Rhinopomastus cyanomelas, assembly GCA_013400115.1. NCBI lineage: Eukaryota > Metazoa > Chordata > Aves > Bucerotiformes > Rhinopomastidae > Rhinopomastus > Rhinopomastus cyanomelas. The sequence continues at coordinate 238,347 of VXBP01005372.1, read as the reverse complement.
CTGGGCAACCTGATCTGGTGAGTGATGGCCCTGCTTGGTGTAGGGGGATTGGACTTTTGGAGGTGCCTTCTAACCCAACACATTCTGTCATTCAATGACAACAGTTCACTGGCCCCAGCACACAACCAACCTGAGTTCTGTGTCCTGAGCAGATCCCAGCAGGCTCCTTTATTAGTCACTCAATAAACAGAGTAGATCCTCCTTTGCTAGCAGCCCCTGTTGTCAAAATGAGCCTTCAGCTTCATTTGATGCTCATTAACTTCCCATGACCGACAGCCAGGGAAGGAAACAGCAATTCCCTGCTGCAAATGGTGGGTGATGATGAGGAATAAGCTGGACACACACGTGTGGCATCTGCAGAGCCTTGCTGAGCTCTGCCGGTTCCCGTCCCGGGCCGCAGTGGTGAAGGTGAAATTACAAAGCAGCTTGCACAAAGAAGCTTCATTTACTTCTTGACTGTTTTTCTCCTCAGGACATTCCCCAAAAGCCACATGTTTTAATTTATTTTCTTCCCCCTCCACTCGTGAGCTCTTTCCGAGGATTAATTTGCTTGGAGTGTTTGAGTCATTACAGTCGGGTGGGTTTTGGAAAGGAAGACGAATGGAACCCAACAACAGGAGGAGAGAGCAACAGCAGCACCTCGGCTCCAGCTCCCTCTCCTTTTTTAAGAAGGGAGCCCTTTCTGAGAAGGCTCCTGGGGCAGGACAGCTCAGCTCCAAAACGTGACGTCGGGTCCAGCGAGAGGTCACACAGACCCTGGAGCTCAGCTCTGCCCGAGCAGGGATCAAGCCCGTGTTCACCACACTGCAGGGCTCAAACCCTGGAGCAAACTGAGCAGAGCTCATTGCTCAGGGCCCTGCCAGGCGCAGCTGAGCCCAACGTCAAGGCAACTGAACCGAGTCCTAACCCAGCCCTGGGGCAGCTGAGCGTGTGGACTTGGAAGCACTGAAGTTCCCCTTCACTGCTTCCCACCCGGCCACTCCAAAGCCACTCCAAAGCCATGGAGGGCTCACACAGGGCTTGCAGCCCTCAGAGGTGCCCCTCATGGGCTTGCTCTCCCTTGCCAAAGGGAGTGCTTGAGGCTAGCAACTGGCCAGTCCTGCCCAGCGATGTGCAAATCCCACCAGGAATGGCTGATCGGACTGTGAGCAAGTCAACTCGCACACAGCATCTGCATCAAACCATGGAATGGTTTGGGATGGAAGGGACCTCAGAGATCATCCAGGTCCAACCTCTTGCCATGGACAGGGACGTCTCAGCAGACCAGGCTGCCCAGATGGAGGAGAAGTCGTGGTTTGAAGCTGGAAAAGGGCAGATAAAGGTTGGACAACAGGAAACAGTTCTTGAACCTGAGGGTGGAGGATCTCTGGAACAGGCTGCCCAGAGAAGAGGTGGAGGCTTCATTCCTGGAGCCTTTCAAGGTCAAGCTGGATGGGGCTCTGAGCAACTTGGTCTGGTGAGTGATGGCCCTGCTTGATGCAGAGGGTTTGGACTGGATGCCCTTTGGTGGTCCCTTCCAACCCAACATATCTTATGATTCTACCCCTGGTTCCTCATAGGTGTGGCATGGGCTGGGACAGAAAAAGAATAGAGCATCATAGAGATGTTGGAGTTGGAAGGGACCTTAAAGATGACTGAGTTCCAACCCCTCTGCGTGGGCAGACTGTTTAGGGAGACTGGAGTTATTCATTGAATTCCCCAGCCTCTCTGTTAGCAGAGACTAGAAGTGTTTAAAATCTAACATCAATAGTAAATAAATCAATCCTCAAGTTCCACGTGTGTATAAATCCAGTGATCACACCTACTACAATCCCAAAGGCAGCCAAACCATCCACAAAAGGACAAGGGAACTGCCACCAAACAGAGCCTCGTGCACCACCGTGCCCTTGCCCATTGGTCTGGAAATCTCTCAGACCCCAACCCATCCTCACCCAGCTCCCACTCAAACTCAACCTCTCCGAGCCAAGCTCACTGCATTATCCCTCCCCACCACAGCAGCCTGTTCTGATGGCAACTAATTGCTAACAAGCTCATTACAAGATGAAAGCAGCAGGAGTGTGATGCTGGGAATGTTTTTTTGCCTGTCTGCAAAGCGAACAGCTGGCCACCAGACCTAGAGGACTGGTCTAATTAAGAGAGTCACTGCAGTACCTACATCAATGGCAAAAAAAGCCCTCTTCCTTCAGACAGAAATGTTCTCTCCTCAAAGTTCATCAGAACTTTATATATTCTGAGACCATTTCCGACTGTCGCGCTCGCAGGGAGATGAAGATTCATCACCTAAGCCCAGCTGGGTGCTGGGAGGGAAGAGCAACATGAGGAAGCGGAGCAGATGTTGGCAAGGTAACCTTGCTGGAGGAGCAAGGAGTCATGCGGGGCTGGTGTGAGGTTTCTGCTTTGGAGCAGCAAGGNCAGCTCCCTCAGCCTTTCCTCATCAGGGAGATGTGCTACCAGTTGTCCCAGTACATGGAGGAGCTGCACAACCTGAGCTGGTGTCTGCAGCAGATTTTTCCTTATGCAAATGCTCTCAGTCACTGCTGTTGCCGTTGTTGTGCCATGGTGGACACCAGGGGTTCTACCTACCCCTGACCCCCTCAGCCAGGGACAACAGCAGAGAACCAGGAGGGACACGAGGCAGGATCCATCCAAGCACAGCCTGCTCCATCCATATCTGGGGGAAGCTTGTCCTTGAGCAAGGGGTCAGGACATCAGAGCAGTTTTCCACTCACCCTCCTCTTCCCTCTCAGAGTGGGGAACCTTCTCCTTGTCTCCAAATCCCTGAAGGGAGGTTGTAATCAGGTGGGGGTCAGGCTCTTCTCCCAGGCAACCAGCATCAAGATGAGAGAATGGGCCTGAAGGTGTCAGGGAAGGGTTAGGCTGGATGTTAGGAAGCCCTTCCTGATGGAAAGGGTGATCAGACCCTGGAATGGACTGCCCAGGGCAGAGGTGGAGTCTCCAGTCCTGGAGGTGTTGAAGGAAGCCTGGCTGTGGCCCTTAGTGCCCTGGTCTGGCCCATGTGATGATGTTAGGTCCTGGTGTGGGCTGGATGAGCTCAGAGGGCTTTTCCAGCCTTAATCATTCTGGGACTCTGTGATCACTCTGCTGTGATGTGATGCCAGGGGAGCCCAAGCTCACACAACAGATACAAGACCAGCTCCTCCGTCTCAAAGCACAAGGGAAAATCAGGGCAGAGATAACAGAAAACATTTATGAGCAAATCTGCAGCCAACCACCCCAAGCCAATGCTGAAGCCCTGCATTCCCACCACCTGCTCCACTGTGAGACTCCAAAGCCCTTGCTGATCCATCATTAAAGTTCATGAGCAGCTAAATATTCAGCTGCTTTATCACATCACGAGCAATTTGTTTTGCAAGTTTATGAGTGTTCCCTCAAGGGCCTGGCTCTTACAGCACTTGTTCAACCAGGATTTTGCAAACCTGCACCAGCCCCAGTTTGCTGCCTGGTTTGAGCTGTACTTGGTGCAGATTTTGAAGCCAGTCCTCCAACCACCAGCATCTCAACACCCTGCCAGTCTACGCATCAAGCACAGCAAAGCAGCCTCTTCCAAGGCTTTCCTCACTGCTGATGGCACAACACTAAACAGAGCAATTTTAAAGCCCTAAATAACCATCAATTCCTGCATCACGGACACCCAGAGCCTCAGAACAGCTCCGGTTGAGCATGAACGAACCCAGAGCACATCACAGCCCACTGCTGGTCTCCCACAGCAGCAGCACAACTTCATCACAATGAGCTTTAGCATTATTATGCACTAGCATTTCTTCCAGCCATTAAGGAGCTGCCTAACAGATAAGGGCAGCTCTGTGCACAATGCAGTCAGCTGGCTACTGGCCAGCTGGATCCCAGCTCTCTGCTCCAGCTGGGTGCCCCCAGCAGGCAGGTAGGAGCCTGTTTCCTCCATGTCTGACATCTAAAGAGCATCACCATCCCAAAGTCAGAGGAGCATGAGATGAAGACCCAAACATCAGCCCAATGCCAACGAGCACTGGTGTCTCACAACCCACTTCCACAACAAACAGGCTGCCAGACATTGAATGTTTTGTCTGTTTTCTCCCTGAAAACCCACTTTGTTTGAGGCATCTCAGACCCTTCAGCACTTTTATCTTGTTCCCTGACAGAAGGCAAAACTCTAGGTGTTGAGTCCACCTAGTGCCAGCAGAGAGGTGAGAGGACACTCTGATCCTTCAGATGGCAAGATGAGAGGTGAAGACCCAACCACGGCACCGCTGCACACCTCGGCGTCGGGCTTTTGAAGACTTCAGAGTCAGCAGTCCCACTAATAACCCATCTTAACGTGGCAGAAGGGCTCAGTGGTTGGCACTGATGGCCCTTCCCTTCATCTCCCCTGGAACTCATCCATAACAAGGCAGGCAGGAACGAGGTCAAAGAAGCAAACCCACTTCAGAAAGGTGGAGGGGAACCAAAGCAAAAGGCAGGATCTTCTGTGTGAAGCTGCTCAGGCTCGTGTGCTTGGAGACAGCATCATCTCAGTGCTGCTTGAGACTCTGGTTTCCCCAGGGTCACCCCATGGAGGGTGTCTACTTATTATTCTTTTCCATTTATTTAATCACTGTGGTAGCCCCAGTAACACTTCTGAAGGTCAGCCCCATTCACCCCTCGCTGTTGAACACCTCTCATGGCAGGACTGCAGCCAGGGTTGCTGCTGGCAGGACCATAATTAAAAGAAAGAAGAGCTGTTCTAGTGCTTTCATTTCACCTTCTTAAAATGACCTTTCTCCTCTTAGAAATGAGGTCTTTAAACATTTGGGGTCAGCAGGCTACAAAAACCTCCCAGCATTACAATGACCATGCAGACGGAAACCTTCTCCAGCATCCCCTTGCACAAGATGTCCAGAGGCACCTGCACGTTTCAAAGTTGCTCCCGTACTTTATCTTTCTACTTCTTCCCCTTTTACACCTTTTTTCCCCAAACTCATCCTCTTCTGACATCACTCTAGGAGACTCAGCTTGGAGCTGAGATCTCTATCAGCTGCAGGGGGTGAACATGGACTAGTTGATGGTTGTAGATCCCTTCCAACTGAACTACTTTACATCTCAAAGCAGCCAATGGTGCCCTCAGTTCTATCTTCCAATTCCAAGCAGGGTAATTAGTGAATCAAACATTTCCATTACCTTTAGGCATTTGTGAGGGTGCTAAGGCTCTGGAACAGGTTGCCCAGGGAGGCTGTGTCTGTTCCATCTCTGGATGTGCTCAAGGCCAGGGTGGGTAGGACTCTGGGCAACCTGGTCTGGTGAGAGGTGTTGCTGCCCATGGCAGGGGGTTGGAGCTGGATGATCTCTGAGGTCCATTCTAACTCAAATCCTGTGATTCTGTAGGATAAAAGACCTTCTGTAGGAACCCTTCTTTTTTCCCTTATCACACAAAGTTTAAGTTTCTCTTTGAAGAAGAAGGTTGTTTTCCATTTCCTTTACACACCTGGGGCTCTGAGCAACCTGATCTAGTTAGAGATGGCCCTGCTTGTCGTAGTGGGGTTGGACTAGAAATACAGAATTACTAAGGTTGGAAGGGACCCCAAAGATCACCTACTGCAACCCCCTCTCAACCAGACTTGGTTGTTCAAGGCCTCATCCAACCTGGCCTTGAACACCTCCAGGGAAGTGGCAGCCACAATACATTCCAGAGTCTCTCTACCCTTGCCCTGAAGAACTTCTTCCTCAGATCTAGTCTGAACTTCCTCTCTTTCAGCTTCAAACCATTTTTCCTCATCCTATCACTGGAAAAGTCTCTCTGAAGCCTTCCTAGGATGTTCACTTCAGGTACTGGAAGGCAGTTCTAAGGTCCTTCTGGAGTCTTCTCTTCCCTATGCTGAACAACTCCAGCTCTCTCATGACCTTTAGAGGTCCCTCCCAACCCAACACATGATTTCATGATTCTACAATTCCATGTTTCTATATAAACACTTAGGACAGTTCTGTACAGGAAACCTCTCTCCCTTTCCAAGTCTCCTCTCCATCCCTCACTCCAGGAGCTCACTCAGCAGCGCAGGGGCTTGGGCACATCCCTGAGAGATAATCACCACCAAAGGCAGGCTGACAGTCCATCTCAGGAGATTCCAAAGCAGCAGCCCCCACCACACTAATAAAAAGGTGGAGCGATGACTCAGCCAGGCTGTGAATGCAGCAAAGTGCCTCCTGGGCTCATTTCAATGTTTGAAGAGCACACAGCCCCCCACTCACCCACCACAAACTCAAAGCTCTTCCCCAGCTCGTGGCACCTTCCTGCCCATCTCATCCCATCTACAAACCCCTCTGGATGTTTCCAGCAGCAGCAGAGTTGTTGTAGGGGGTCAGCGCAGCCATCAAACCCACAGGGCTCCTCTTTGCGCAGGAAGAGCAAAAGGAATCACCTTGGCAGGTCCTGCTGGGATGCCAAAAAACACAAAGTATTTACTACTAACTCCCACATTTCTCATCTCCAGCCCTAAAAGCAGCAACTTCCTTTAGCCACCCACATCAGTAATAACATGGAGAGCCAACACAACGCTACCGTGAGCCGTCGTTCCACCCAAACAACGCCTGGACTGGGCAAACTCAAAGTACCTGATGTTTAAAGACCAGCACTATGGACACTCACAAAAAATCTGTTTTGTTTGTTAAATTTACGTTCTTGACCCTTATGATCACAGAATCATGAAGGTTGGAAAGGATCTCTAAGATCATCAAGTCCAACCTTCAGCCCAACACCTCCAAAACCACCAGACCATGGCCCACAGTGCCACATCCACTGGCCTTCTGAACCCCTCCAGGGATGGGGACTCCATCCGTGCCCTGGGCAGCCCGTTCCAGTGCTTAACTGCTCTTTCACTATGATAACTTTTCATCCTTTCCCATCCCAGAAAGGCCGTTCCAGGCTCTGACTGTGGAGAATCCTGATCAGAAGCAAGAGCTCTGTGGGTTGGACTCAGGCAGCAGCACAGCCCCAGTGCTTCAGAGCCAACCAGCAGCTGGAAACTTGGGAAGGTAGTAGGAACAGGGTGATGGAAACATGACAGAAGCAATAAAGAGGTGATGGAAAGGAGACAAAGGACCAGGGAAATCACCTGGAGTGCTGCAGAGCACCAAGGAAGGAATCTTCCCTCAAGGTGGTGCCAACTCAGGGGCAAACACAGGGCTCAGCAGCAGCTGGGAGACTGCGGCAGGCAAAAAAATCCCAGCCATGACAAGAGCATCCATCTGCCCTGTCTCTCTCCTCGCTCCGTTGCCTGGCAAAAAAGCCACGATGAAGTCTCTGCCCTGCAGGGTCATGAAAACGCATCATCTCCGAGTCAGGAACATCGGAGTTTTAATGCTTGGGAATTGCATTTTAATTATTTAATGAGAGAGCAGCAAGCAGAATCCAGGACACCGAACTACTCCTACAACCACAAACCCACCCCAGTAAAACAAGGGGCCATTATCCTGTCTAAAGGTTGAGGACTTCTGTACCCCCAGTACCAGCATAGAGTGGGAAAGGGGGGCTGAGAGCAGAGAGAGCAGGAGGGATTAACAGTTCCAACCACATCTGGAGACCGATAAACTGGGACCGAGGGAAAGGCTGAGGGAACTCAGAGCCACGAACACAGAAGAGGAGGCAAAGTCTCTAAAGATCTAAACCAGGGGCCCTCAAACCCTGGCCCACGGGCTGGATACAGCCCCTCAGGGTCTCCAATGCATCCCGCTGGTATTTACCACCCCCCGCCGGGGGTTGGGGGGTGGAAACTGAGCAGCCGCAGATGACTTCCTGCCGACTGCTGAGGCGGGCGGCTCCCCTGTCTCTCCCTCACTCCCTCCAGCTCCCAGGCAGGACAAGCCAGGCAGCACAAACTATAGCCCAGCCCCCGACACTGTCTGAGAGACAGTGAACCAGCCCCCTGTTTAAAAAGTTTGAGGACCCCTGATCTATACCAAAGATGTTTGAGCAGAAACCCACCAGCCAGCTCCACACACCCCTAGGGTTGGTTGTGGAACTGAACTCTGCTGGTGGCCACAGGCAAGTGAGCACCGATTGCCGCTAACGAAAGGCATGGCACAGGATCCACAGCCCCGGGTGCAATAAGTCATCCTGACTTGTAGGAGGTTTCGACGAAGCCGACGGGCGCAGCTGTTATGAAAGCCGGGTGACTGATGTGCTTGATCCGGGGAGCGCGCTGGGCTCGCGACACTGGAGGTAGCTGGGGTTACGTGCACACGACGCCCGCAGTCGGCACCACGCGCAGGGAATACCGTAAGCTTTGCTTCGTGGGGAGTAACTCGAGGCAGGGTGATTCCTCACATTGAAAACACACTCTCTGGAAGGAATTTGCATTCAGCCCAGCATAAACCAGTTTAGAGACCAGGAGATGCCGAATTACCGCCAAAGGCAGGGGATTAGCTGGTTACCTCAACTGGTACCTGCAACCTGCTGCTCCAGCCCCAGGTAATTCCATGCTCAGCGCTCCCACTGTGAGCAGCAAACACGTTGCCATGCCTTTTGGCAGGAGGTGGTAGCGCAGAGGGGAAGGAAATAGAGAGTAAACAGTACTAATCCCTTGCAGAATTCACCGTTACTGCAGAATAGCTGTTAGGAAGTTCTATGTGCCGGGGGGACCCGTGTGGCACAGACTGGGGTGGTCATGGGGATCTCTCAGGCTGTTTTCCTGCTGCAGCATCAAAGCTCCTGCTTCTTTCACTACTTCTGGAGGCATTTAGAAGTTTCCACAAAACTTAGCACAGAAGGAAGGTCTAAGAGCCATGAAGCCCCACAACACCAGCCTCTGGGGATCAGGCTGGTGACGTAGAAGAAGGTGTCCTTGTGCTCACCCATGGGGTTGTGCAGGGAGAAGCAGCCTCAAGGCTCCTTCTGGTTCTCACTGAAGCTGTGGAGGTGTGCGAGCACATCTGCAGTTCTCCTTGGGAACTCGTAGCTTCCCTCAGCATCTCTGTCCCTCCCTGCAAACAGGGCCAGGACAGCTGTCAGGAGATGGTGAAGACCAGGGCAGGGAGGAGAGGCAATCAGGAGGCAAAGCCATTCCTGCCAACACTCAGCAAAGCACCAGCTTTGCAGAAATAAAACAGAGCCTTGAAAAACAACCCCCCAGTCACACTGCAAGGGGAAGGGACCACCAGCCCTTCCCACCAGCCAACTCTACCCATGAAACCCCTTCTGAAGTGGGTTCTTCCCTCCCAGCACCTTGAGGAAGGGCTGGTGAGAAAAGCTTATTTACAGTGCAGTTTGCAAGTGGTTTCAGCCCTGCTCTCCTGGGTGTCTTGTCCTTAGGCAGAGGTGGTGATAACTAGTCTCTTCCCACCTAGTTAATGTGGAAAGCGGGTGTCTCCTCTCCCACAAGAACCCGCAGAAGGAAGTTTCCAAACATCCCATTCAAAAAAATGAGAAAGGCAAACCTCCTGGGATCTACTGACAGAGTCTCTCACCGACGGTGCCGCCTGGATGGAGAACGCCGAGACTCCTGTTTGCAACAACAAGGCTTTAAGAAGCACAAGCCCAGGTCAGAGGATCATGCACCAGCTCCACATGGGCTTGGATGAACCCAGAAGCATCCTCCCACAAGAAGCAGTTTAGGGTCCACGGCCCCAAGCAGCCAATCCTCCAAGGGACCACACACATCAGAGACAGCCTGAAACAGACCGACAGCACTGCACACAGAGATGTTCCCTCAGCCCACAGGGACATGCTGCTCAGCCTCCACCTTTCTCCAACTGCTTGCAAAACACTCACCATCCTCAGAACCAGCAGAGGCTCCGGAGGAGGATGCAGCTGAAGGAGCAGAGCGCTGCGGCCAGGCTGCTGCTGCTGCTGCTGCTTTTGCTCCTGCCCACTGCTCAGACAGATTGGGGTCCTTCTGCAAGAGCGGGCTGGGAGCGCTGATGCATTAAGGCTAATAAAGCTACAGGACGAGGTTATTTATTTCTGTCAGTAACAGCTGCCGGCAGCCTATAAAGATTTACATGGCCCCAACGAGATGCCTTCCATCACCACGTGAATTTATTACAAAATCCAGAGCAAACTCCCTGCCAGAGTTTTTTTTCCTCAGTCCCAGCCACTGAAGTGGTTTCAAAAGGCAAAAAGGAAAGAAAAAAAACACCCCAAACCACGAAGGTTTCCAATCCTGTGACACAACTTTCCCCCCCACACACTGGCAGCAGCAATTCCTGCCTGTGAATCACAGCTAATTGTATGGTAATGGGCCATTCTTCTTGATTTAATACACTCTGCGAAAGCCAGGATGGGAGCCAGTGTGGCCATAAGATTAGTAACAGCTCGAGCTCTTAATTTATGTTCACACTCGATTATTGAAAAATTTAAAGCTCAAGGGTGCCGAGGAGGATGTTTTGCTGGAGTTTGTTTCATTCCAGAATTACAAAAAAAAAAAACAAACCTGGGGGAAGAGGGGAGCTGGAATAATCAAAACCAAATTACAACTACCTGCTCCCACTGCAGGAAATTACAGCCATCAGGGTGAGGGGGAGAAAAAAACCCGAAGGATGAATTCCCAGAACTGCCTGAGAACAAAAGGAATCACAGCATCATCACAGGAGTTTGCAACAGGGCTCCCCTTTCTCAGAGAGAGATAAAAGGGTTGAGAAGACTCAAACCAGATCCAGATGCCTGAATGACTTCTGTCTTTTAGAGTAGAGGGAGGGGATGGGGAAAGCAAATCAGGGGAGGGTGAAAAAAGAGGTGAAAACTGCAAAGAAGGTGAGAAAGAGCACAAATGCAAGGAAAAAAGAGGACTGCAACAAGCAAGAGGACAATGGAAAGCAAAGGAAGAAGAACCAGCCCCACAGCCAAACCCTGGCCAAGCCAGCATATGGGGGGTTTAACTCCTTTAAGATTTTGTGTCTTTTGAGTTTGATTTTGGAAGGAACAGGCAGGATTTTCCCCAGCCAGTCCCAGGTCCCTGGTGCAGCAATCACTGCCCCTGCAACAGGGACATCGCCCCATTCCTTTGCCATCCCGGGGATGGGGCTATTGCCTGGCCAGTGCCAACCCCAGGCTGGCCTCTGCCTGCTGGCCAGTACCAACCCCAGGCTGGCCTCTGCCTGCATGCTCAGTGAATTGGAAAGTAGGCCCTTGGGTGGCATCAAGATGCAAAACTTGGAGGTGAGCAACATTCCTGCAGGCAGGCAAAGCAGGGAAAAAGGAGTTTGCAGGAAGACCCTGCAGTCCAGCTCGAGCAGTTCTCCCCCATCCCAGCTCAGGAGGTGGAAAAATCAAGTCCAAAAGAGAAGGATCTCATCTCAGCTCCAGTTTCAGTCATCCCACTGGGAAAAGGGACTGTTCCTGGAGGCAGCCCAGGATGCTGCGAAGCCCCCAGAGCTCCACGTAACACACCAGCCTGGAACAAGCTCACCCAGGACAGGGAACGTTACCCTGAACTGCACCCAGAGCAAAGAGCAAACCCCAGCAGTTTGGGGGATGGATAACAGGCTTCCCACAGCCATTCCCATTCAACAAACTCTGCAGCATCTCTTCAGTGCTCGAGGCAGCAGGGAGCCCCAGTCTCACTTACTCCCATCCCACAGAAGAGCTGGATTTCTGCTGCACTTCCAGAACCTCCCCACACCAACCTCCTTCGGTACCTCCATCCCTTGCATTCCGTACACGTTAGAGGATGGTCGGTGGATCCTGAAGCAATTTGCAAATATTAATTAAGCCTCAGCAGAATCCCTGAGTGGTAGGTAACTGCAATTATGTCCCTAATTATATTAATTCTGCTGTAGGGCAGCAAGTAATTATTTGGAATCTATTCTGTAACTAAAACAAACCTATGTTGACGATGACACCCTTCACGTGCGAATGGCTTCCTCACCGACGGCTTCGGTGGAAGTAGAAAGGGAAAACCGAGAGGTATGCGGGGAAAAATAAACCTCGTGGGAAGGTCCTGCTAAAAATTCCTCCCCTGTTTCAACAGCCATAGATCACAGACTGGAAGGGACCTCAGAGATAGAATCACAGACTGGAAGGGACAACCAGACTTGGTTGCTCAAGGCCTCATCCAGCCTAGTCTTGAACACCTCCAGGGAAGTGGTAGCTACAGCCTCTCTGGGCAATGGATTCCAGAGTCTCTCCACCCTGGCACTGAAGAACTTCTTCCTCAGATCCAGTTTGAACCTCCTCTCCTTCAGTTTCAAACCATCTCCCCTTGTCCTGTCGCTGGATCCCCTCAGGAAATGTCCCTCTGCAGCCTTCCTGGAGGTTCCCTTCAGGTACTGGAGGGCAGCTCTAAGGTTCCCTTGGGATCTTCTCTTCCCTAGGCTGAATGACTCCAGCCTATCCTCAGAGTAAAGATGCTCCGGCCCTTGGACCATCTCTGTGGTCTCTGGACTCACTCCAAAACTTGGATTCCCCTCTCTCAATCACACTTAACCTCTCTTCTCCACAAACAGGGTGTCTGTGCACCCTGCTGCAAGCAAAAGCGTTTGATCCTGGGCTCCAAACCAGGACAAAGATGACTAGAACCTGGGAGAAGCCCACAGTGGCAGTGGGACACCTCTGAAAGCTGAACCATTTCCACACTGAACAGATTTCTTCCTTCCTCCCTGAAATAACTGTCCTGAGAGTTTCCATCCCAAACATCCACCCAGGTGCAAAGTCTAAACAGCCACTTGCATCTGGCCCCGGGGTCAAGCTGGATGCAAAGCAGGGCACGCAAAGGATTTGGGTTCCAGCACAAGCACAACCCAGTCCTCCTCTTCCCCAACTCAGTGGGCCCAGCCAGCCCCACGACCCACAGCACATCTGTTCTCCACCAGAGCCCTGTGCATGGGTCTCGTCCTGCCACAGCGTTTCTGGCCAGTTCTGCAGACCAGTGACCTGGGTGCAGCCTCACACCCCAGAAAGACATTCGGTCTTCAGAGATCCCCTCCGCACCAAGTACCCGCAGAGCAGACACCCAGAAACAAAGACTAAAAGGCTGTAAAACCATAAAAAACCTTCCATAATGTTTTTTCCTAAATGAGCAAGGCAGACCAGGTCTTCTTCATCACCCTCATCCCCCCCAGCCTGAGGAGTTCATGCTAGGAGCCGCGGCAGCACATCCCCAGGTCAGCCTGAAGCATTTCCCCATGGCCTGGCCTTCATGGCACAGCATGTGATGGAGCTCGGGGACATTAGTGCTGACCCAGCAGAGGCACAGTCCTCACATCAGTTTTCTGCCAGCCTTTACAACCCAAAGTCATTTTTCAAATAAATAAAAAAATAAAAAAAGAGGTGAAAGTCAGGGAGGCTCTGCTGGACTGTATTGATTGTTCCCAAGAAGTTCCCGGCAGCCTGCTCTCCGCAACCCATCTCCAGCAGAAGAACAACTGCGTAAGTTTCTACCCACCCTCACCCTCAAAACCTCTTGGTCCATATTTCTGAGCTCCATCCCAAACACATCCTTGTCACAGACCTGCTCAAAGAGCCACATCTAGCTGCACTTGGACAACCTCCACAGCTCCTTTGGTCCTCCTTTGTAAATCAGTCCCCACAGTTACAATTCCTTTATCACCCTTATCACACTCAGTCTCCTCAACTGGGCTATTTTCTTTCCTTCCAGAAGATGCTCCAAAGATAGAGGGTGAAAAGACAGCAGTTGTGATGCAATTGCATGGTAACTACCTCCCAACTGGAAGGATACTGGTTTGCACTGTGCTAAGAGGTACCAGCAACAAACACATTCCAATGGTAATTGGCTGAAGTGCCCCACTGGAGGAGTTTTCAAAGCATCTGCTTTGTCCAGTGGAAAACAACCGCAGAATCTCTTTGGTTGAAAGAGACCTCTAATGTCATCAGGTCCAACCTCCAACCCTGCACTGACAGGTCACTCCTGACCCAGGTTCTCCAGCAAAATTCTCACAGAGGTCTGTTTTGACTATATAGTTCTACACTTCAGGAGAAGATCAACACTCAGGATGACACCAAAGCCAACTGTTCCCATAGAGTTTCACATCACAAACAGTTCCAGTATTAAAAAACCAGTAACTAAAATTCAGATAAAGTGCCCCAGGAGGAGGCACTCCTCCCCCAGGAGGAGACCCAGGGGAGGTCTGAGCTTCAACCAGACCTAATCCTCCTCCTGAAAGCCGGAAGCAGGAAAGGGGATCAGCTCTTTCTGAAGTAAAACATCCACCTTCTCCACGCCAGATGTCAACGAGTGTGAAGTGCTTTGGCAGATGGCCACTGCTGAGGATTAGCACATCAACGGGCTAATTCCAGCTCCCAGGAACCACTTATGGTGACGTCAAAGGCAACCCCTTTGCCAGTGTCCATTCCCTCCCAATCTCTGGCCTGTCCTGCTCCCAGTACCACGTCCACTTCCTCTCTCAGCTAACCCCCACCATCCCTCCACGCCAAGATGTTTCTTGGCAAACAGCCCTTAAACTCAGCTGCAGCACCAGGGTGACATTTCTGCGCCGGTGTCTGATGTGGTCTGTCAGTCCCACAAGACAAGATAAATTGGGCTCTATGCTGCAGAAAAAACAACAATAAAAAGGACTGTGGTACCAACACTCCAGCCACATCCCACTCCAGGCTCCTAAATCAAAAAGATGTAATGACACAAAGCCCTGCAGAGCTGCTGGCTGCTGCTACAGGAGCTGGTTCTCCACAGGCATTAAGGTCTCAAATAAAACCAGGTGTGAGGAGAAGCCCACGACCCCAGACTGCGCACACTGCCCAGCTTCTCTGGCTCCATGGATTTTTTTGGGATCTCAAACTCTGCAGAGCATCTCTGTGGTGGAAGGACTAGTGCAGCAAGCAGCCAGGTCCCTATCCCTATTCTTGAGCACCCTGATGCCCACCTCACACCCAGGCAGAATCCAGCACTTAGGTACCAATCTTCAAGCCAGCTCATCTCAGTATCTATTCTCCAGGCTAACTGAAGTCCCAACCGCCCCAACAACCAATTCTGCAGGAAAACACAACTGTGTGACTTCAGCAGAGGGACCAACTGACCCCAAAGCACATTAAATCACCCCAAGCCAGCCTGTCTCTCACAGACAGCATCATCATTACCATTCAGTCCCAATTTCTCCTTGGATTCTCTGGCACTCACTAACACTAAATCAGCAGAATGACATTGTGCCGCTGCAGCGTGGGGAGGGGAGCACGGACTTGGCACTGCTGCTCTGACAAGAGAGAATGACTCCAACCAGCTCCACTTGTGGCTTCCTGAAACGGCCGTCGCACGAACCAAGAGCCCATTCAAAGCGTCAGCCCCACATCAGCACGATCAGACGTCACCAACCTCCCTTCCAAAAGCAGCACGGACAGCGAGCCAGACTGGAGCTGTGTTTGGAACCAGCACTCAGAAAGAACTGAAATACTAATATATCAGAGTGGTTCAAAACAGGAGTTGGGTGGAACAGTTTGTCTGCAGCTGTGTGAGCAAAATCCCCAACAGACCAGCCCGCACACACACCAGGCATCGCTGGGCAGTTAGCTGTGGTGCTGCTGAACATGGTGCTTAAGCTACTGGAGCCTCAGCCCATCCAAACTGGTGCTACCAAACCTCCCACCTGTGGAAGCCAGTGGGAATGCTGGGCTGGACATGTCCTTTTGATTATGTTTTGTGTCACCTTCCCAGTGCACAGAGATGATTAGCTGGTGGGGACACAGGAAAATAACATCCACCCCCCCATTCCCCAGAACCCAGGAGTGTTGTTTAAGAAGCACTTTCCTAGAGCAAGGCAGCAACTGGGTCTCTAATCAACTGCCAACTTGTAAAGTCAAACTGCCACCCCATCTTTGTTCTAGGAACAAAGAAAAATGTTTTAAAGAAAGAAAAAGGTTTAATGTAAACTGTTTTAAATAAAGAAAAATGTTTAAATAAAGAAAAAATAGTTTTAATAAAAGGTCAGCAAAGAGCAACCCTAAGAAGTATTGACTGCACAGAGCCTTCAAAGCAACCCCATAAATCAATAAATCATCTTGTTGCACTGAGGTGCCAGTGGATGCCTCTTGCCCACCCTCTGTCCTGACAGAGCCCAGCTCTCCCCTTGCAGCAGGTCCCAGGCAGAGTCACAGGTTGCCAAGTTTGATTTGGGAAGATGAAATTGAGATGAGGGATGTGTTAATAATTTTCTCAGAAAAAAGAAAGAAATAATAAATGAGAAATAAAAAGCAATCAATACACTGGACAGGAGAACCAAGACAAATATTTTGGAAACAAAGAGCTGAGTGGAATAAATCATGACCCACACTGAAGTGATGCAGAGCAAAGCAATCGGCTGCTTAATCCCGATGCTGGGTTACAGACACACGGGGCTGTTCCTGCAAGGGAAAGCAAACACCATCTTTAATCATTAAACTGCCCAGTGCTGACAGGTTTGTGTTAGAAAAGAGAAGTTGTTTCTGAAGGACAACCAACTGCTCAACATCTGCTGCCCTTCCAGGCAGGGTGACAGCATGGAGCAGCGGCCAAGCTCTGTGTCCAGCCTGGCGAAACAGAACCCACAGTGACTGTGGGAACCAGGCTCCATGTCACCCACAGACACCCATCTTCATTCAGTTGGAAAACGATGCTCACAGCCAACAGGCAAGTAACTCAAATCTGAGCTAAACTGAGCGTCCAGCTAAGTGACTGTAGCCCTGCAGCAGCAAGTTCCAACTATCAGTGCCAACACCCTCAGATTCACAGTTATTGGGGAATAATGAAAAAAAAGCAGCACTGCCTCCACGTGCTGGTTTCCCTGTGCTGGTTTCCCTGTGCTGGTTCTCAAGCAGCTCTTTGCTTCTCCACAGTGCAGGAGTGCAGCAGCCACTGAGCCCCAACACTCTGAACAAAGTGAGGCTGAAAGGACTGTTGAGCTCTCTCCTACGGGATGCACTAGCAGAGGCAGATGGAGCCCGCTCTCTCATCCAGAGCCTTTCCTTCTGTTTCAGTTCCAGGAAGGACTTGTTGGCTCAGAAACAACGGGGTCTCCGGGGTTTTTCCCCAATGAAAGGCATCATGCTGCGAGCGTTGCCTCATTCCTGTTGTTCAAGGCAGAAAATGCTTTTGTAGCTCCAAGCAGGTATGAAATCTGCAAAACACTCCTGTCACTGGTAGCCACTCTGTCTGCATTCAGTCCTTCTCACATGTTTTGCTCCATATCTGTGCTCCCTTCAAACCATACTTTTCTTACTCCTCTTTGGTTTTATTTCCTCCCAAGTCAGCAGCAAAGGAGAAGCTTTAAGTAAGCCAGACCCAAAGGGATGCCTGGGGCTGCCCAACTCCAAACCCTCATGGCAAACCCCATACGTAGGGTTTGACATCTTGATCCCTCACTCTGGGAGCAAGGTCCCCCCAGACACACGCCAGACCGCACAGAAGCTGTTTGCAATATCTCCTCAAGAAACATCCCTCATTACTAGGGACTCACAGGTGGAAAAGCTACTCAGCCTCTACTCAAGGACAACACAGAGGTCACTCTCCCTCAATCTGAAGCAGACAGACGGAAGGGCGTGCTGTGACAGGGAGTTGGCACTAACCCCCCCAAACCCTTCACCTTGCTTCACACAGTGACTCCACATACGGAAGGTAGATCCAGCTGCTTGCCCTGGCACCAACAGCCTCCAGTCTCCTTCCACCCCAGTGTCCCCCACTGGGGCCACACACCTTTTAGGATGGGAAGAAGGGGGAAAAAAATCCCCTATTTTCTGTAGCCTCAGGTGAGCAATTCTACCTGACAGCACAGCTCTGAATGGACCCATTTCCTTCCCTCCCATCTTCGAGACACAACTTTTCAGCTCTGAGCAGGATAGCTGGAGAAGACCTTCCTTCAGTGGTATTCAACAGCTGCTGGCAGCACATTCGTGAACCAGTTAAATCAAGTAGACTCTGCCCTTAACTCTTGCATCACCACCCACAGAATCCTTTGCTCAAGTCCTACCCAAGCAGCTCCCCAGACTTTGAGCATCTTCAGACGTTAATGATGCTGCCTTGCTGCAACTCGGAAGAAGAGTTCGTTAAAACCTGCAGCTCAGACCCTACTAACCACAAGCAAACATCATCACAGCTGTAAACTGGGCAACTGGTGGAGGGGAGCAGTCCAGAGGCTGAGTCCGTGCTTCTGCCTTTTATCCCCAGGTTTCCTCCTGCCACCCACCTGTCCGGCCTCAACCCCCCCTTTTTATTAATTCAATTTCTCCTCAAGCTGCCGTTTCCGCTCAGCTCCGCCGCACCGAATGCAAACGCAACAGCGCTGGGCAGCTCGCTTCACCCCGTAGGGATTTTCCTCTCTCCTCCCCTTCAGCAGCCAGGCTGCTGTGACAAGTCCACAGAGACAACTCCTTTTGATTTTAGCGATGCATCTCAGGCAGCGCCGGCAGAACGGGGAATTCAGCTCCTCTCTCCTGCGTGCGAAGCAGCAACAGCTCAAACTAGTTGTCTCTCCCTACAGACAGCAGCACCGCTAACAGCGGCCAGAGTTATTCAATCACAGCGTCTACACTTCTCCTTCCTGGATATCTGCAGAGATTAGAGGAGCAGAATATTCCAGCACAGTAAACATCCAGCTGCTACGAAGTACCGAAGGGTCAATAAAACACTCCGGTGTCAGCTCTCACGCCGAGTTACTGCCCTTTCAGTCTCTCCTCTCACTACACCCCAGGTCACCAACAGTCCCACAGGCATTTTCCCAGTACAGACACTCTTGGGTTTGCAAACCAGTGCCCGAAGGTGAAGGGGGTGATCCCATGGCAGAGTCCACGGGTCAACTCGCACCCGGTCCATCAGGGCTCATGGGTCAAGGGGTCTCTAACAGTAAGACGGTGGCAGCCCCATGGGCAGAGCTCAGCCTTTGCAAACCAAACCACGATTCATAAACCGCACACCAAGAGCTTCACCGAACCCACGGGGAACCCACTGGAGTGGGCACCGAGCTCAAGTGTTGGGGAGCGCTGTCCTGGTTGCCAGCTCCCACCACCTCCACTGTTCAACCAGGGAAACTTTGCTTCCCAGCTGGAGATGGGAGAAGTGGAGATGCCACGATGCTGGGAGCAATAGAGAAAGTGTCACAGAAGTAGCTGGGAGAGCTGCTGCATCTCAGTTTTTCAATTAAAAGATAAAGGGGGTCAACGATCCCCTCAGCATCCACCGCTGCCGGCTGGAATCATCAGCTTTGGTCCAGAGGACCCACAGTTACAGACAGAGAGGCCAAGCCCAGCTCCGGAGGAGAAACAAATGCTCGGGGCAGCAGCTTCGTGGGCAGAGCCGGGTCGGGGACCCTGAGCGGGGGACGCGAGACTGCGGAGACAAGGGTGCCCATTGCCCAGCGCTGCACAGTGCCCATAGCTGCCCATCACCCATTACTGCCCATCGGAGCCCGCCGGCAGTGGCACCATCACATCCCGGGGAGAAAACGAGCACCGGGAGGGGGTTTGAGAGGGGGGATCAGCGGGTGGGGACTCACCGCGGAGAAGTTGTGCGGCCCGCAGAGCTCGCCGCGGTACTTGCAGGAGAGCAGCATGTCCTCCAGCTGGTGGCCCAGGCGGTCCATGAACTCGGCGCTGATGCCCTCGTAGTGCCGGGGGGGCAGGAAGAGGCGGAAATCGGCCAGTTTGGCGAACCAGCGCAGCCTCGCCTCGTCGCCCCGCAGCAGCTCGGTGAGCAGCGGGCGGGCGGTGCGGTTGGGCAGCAGCAGCCCCAGCCAGTGCCCCGCGTAGTACAGATCCCCCTTGGAGAGGCGCGGGAAGCGCAGCGGGTTGTTGTTGCAGAGGGTGACGGCGGGGAAGGGCAGCTGCCGGCTCCACTCGGTCCGCACCTGCGTGTGCGAGGGGAAGGCCAGCCAGTGCAGGAGCCTCTCCGAGCCCCACGACAGCAGCAGCCCCAGGGCCCCGCACAGCGCCAGCGCCCACAGCACCCGCC
>VXBP01005372.1:0-218188 GCA_013400115.1 Rhinopomastus cyanomelas | reverse complement strand
CACCTCCTCCCCCTTCTTCCCTCCCCCCTTTCCCCATCTCCGCCCGCAGCCTTGGCCAGTCTTTGGGGACCCCCTATCCCGCCCCCTCGGGAGTCCGTTCCCCTCCACCTCCCTTCTGCAGCCGGAGTTTAGTTTTCTGCTTAGCACCCAGCACACATCTCCGCACAAGCACCAGCGAAGACCCCCCCACACCCCGGCGAGGTCCGCAGCGGCTGTTGG
Organism: Rhinopomastus cyanomelas; assembly: GCA_013400115.1. Lineage (NCBI taxonomy): Eukaryota > Metazoa > Chordata > Aves > Bucerotiformes > Rhinopomastidae > Rhinopomastus > Rhinopomastus cyanomelas. Next base: position 217,969 of record VXBP01005372.1, on the reverse strand, counting down.
CCGGGGAAAGTGGTTGGTTGATGTGATTTCGTTTGATTTTGGGGTGTTGGGGATATTTTTGGGGCGTGTTGCGTTTTGCTTCCTGTAGCGAAGCTGTTCTATGTTCCTGCCAGAGAAACGCCTCAAGTGAAGCATCAGTTCCCCCACCGCAGCCTTTGGGTGTCTGTGTGGAACCCTTTGGGGTCACTGCGCTTGTGATGCCCCGGCTCAGACACCAAAAACCACAAAAACCCACCATAAACCACCAAAACTAGCCCCCTTCCCCACCAGCCCGACGAGACGGAAGGAAGTCAGATCCACGTTGGGATCGCATGGGGTTTGCTCAGCTCCACTCGCTGATGGCAGCTCCCGTCACCCTCCGTTTGGCTCCGAACGGCACCAAGAAACTCCGCTAATCGCGCCCAATTAAGCTGTGAGCTGCGGTAACTGCTCTGAATCCCCTCTGTTTTCCCTCGGAATTCGGTTTCCGGGAGCGTTCTCGTCAGTTTTATATTTTTACCCAATAGATGGAGCAGTTACAACCCGGTTATCTCCAGCCTCCTTCACAGAGTTTCTCTTTTTTAATTACTGTGGCCAAAGCTACAACCGCACAGGTCCCGGATCTGGCTCGGTGGAGGCAGCTGTCCCCCAAATCCCACTCCTGACCCTGGAACCGCAGGGGGAAAAGTGTTTGAGGTGTCCTGAGTGTCCGCAGAGCTGATGGCAGCAGCACTTTGCCCCAACTCATCGCTGTGGGCTCAGCTTTACTCCCTTAAATAACTTTGATCGCACTTGTGCCGGTGCTCTGCAGGAGTGTTCCCGGTTTCTAGCACCAGTCGGAAATGTCAGATCCTTTTAAAACCCAGAAAGGTGGCTCTGACCTTTCTGACAGTGAATGGGGAGAGGCTTGAGGTTACCACATTCGCTGGAACTTGATGCCTTGTAGCCCCCGTGGAGCCTCTCAGCCTGGTTCCAGAGGCAATCTGGCTCTTCTCCTGCCATCAGCAGGGGTTTTCCCCTGGTTCGGATAACAAAGATCCTGACTGCTTTGCCACGAGCCTGTCTGACACCATTACACCCACGAGACACTGACACAAACCCAAGGAAATATGAGGTGTGTGTTTATAACCACCCCCGAACATCCTCTCCCACCCCAAACGCCATCACTGTGCAGCAAAGCTAGTGCTGGATGGTGCCAGGTTCCCCAGCAGCTGGGCTGTGGGTTGTGCCTGGCTGGAGCAGCCCTGGACTGTGCCCACTCGCTTGTTTGCAACCTCCTCCCCTTCTCTAAAGGGTTATTTTTGGGGTGGGGGGGAGGTTTGGATGAAAGCTTCTATTTTTTCCCTGAAATGCCCCCACTGTAAATTATCTGCTCCACTCCCCCCATTTATCGCATGGAGTTAACTCTCCTTATTTAAGAAAAGAAGCCACCAATGGTGAACAGGAGAGGGATGGCCAAGAGCACCTCCACTTCAGCTGAAATTCAAAAGCTTCCCCATGAAAACCAGTACCAGTTCAAACCAGGTAACACCCTACCATGAAATCCAAAGGCTGTGTCAGTTGTGGAACGTGTTACCCTGCCCCCTTGGAAATCATCCCCATTCCCCAAATTGCATGAGAAAGCAGCTTCCATCACCTCCTCACCCAGTACCTGGGCTTCACCCCAGCCCTGGCTAATGCTTGATGCAGCCAGAGCAGCTTAAAATCTTCTTGGGATTAATTCATGGAAGGAAGAACGGAGCTGCCATCCATGCAGATTGGTTCTTAATCAACAAGTCACTCTCCAAATTATCCCGAGGGATGGGTGAGTTTGCTGGGTGTGTTGGAGAACAGGCTTTGGGTGGGAAAGTCATTGGGAGAAAAAGAGTGAATGATTTGGGGTGAATCCTGCCATTCTGCCCCCCGCCTCGAAGTCTGCAGGGTGCCCCCTAAACGTCTAGGAAAGACAAACAAAAAGTAGGAAGTTTTCCTAAACCAAAAGCATCTTTTCATTTTGAAAACTCATTTTCACTTCAAATGTGGACTCAGGTTAAGACAAAAAGGATTAAATAAAAGCTTTAAAAGCCCTGGAAAGTAAATCCCGATTCTTGGTTCCAGCCTTTTCTTCTTGTTATTTAACTCATCTCATAAGGGAGGGAAAGGAGTGAAAGCTCGACCCCAAATTCTTTTCCCTGTGGTCTCAGCAACTGCCAAGTTCAAAACATCACCTCCAGAGGTTCTTTCCAACCCCATCAGTCTGGGATTGTTCAGTGACTCTGTGACTCAGATCCCCACCTCCCAGTGCTGGGTTTTGTGATGTTAAAGCCCTGAAAAACAAAGGGCTTTGTTTTAGGTCTCAAGAACTCAAGTCAGGGGGAAGTGGGGGCAGATAGCAAAACGCCAGTTGTCCCCAGGCAGGAGGTCCCAGTCACTGCTGGTTGGGAAAGTGACCCCATTTCTCTGCACAGCAGCATCCTCCAGTAGCACTGGAGCACAGCTGGGCACAGCTGGCTGTCAGGACCTCTGCAGTTTCCTGGGCACCAACAGCTGGGTCGTTGGTGTGACTTAGAGCTGAATTAACTCCTATCTAAGAGGAACCTTGGGGTTCTAGAAACCCCAGCCTTTCCAGGTTAGTTCTCTGCTTCACCCCAACGTCACAGGAACAATTCCTGCTGAAGCCACATGTTATGAGAAAATTGTTCACTGCTTAGAAATAGGGTTTCCATGGAAGCTGCCACCCTGGACTTCATTCCATCACTGCCACAGGATCTGACAAACCCACCCCAGAGCTGTCTGAGACCAGTGCAACTTCAGGGACCCAGCCACCCATAAAAACCCTCATCCCAATGTGGGTTTGTTCTCTTTGGGTTTGGCTTGTTGTCCCTCAAAGTAGATTCTTGTAGTTCCAGCTATGAAATTCCCAGAGTTAGAAGGGAAGAGTGGAAGTGCCCAACTCCCTGTGCCAGACCTGGACAGGCTGGAGAGCTTGGTGGGGAGACAGCGAATGAACTATAACAAGGGCAGTGAAGAGTCTGGCCTCTGGGCAAAAACAATCCCAGGTACCAGTGTAGGTTGGGGACTGACCTGTTGGACAGCAGTGTAGGAGAAAGGGACCTGGGTTCTGGTGGCCAATGGGATGGCCAGGAGCCAGCAATGGGGCCTGGTGGCCAAGAAGGCAAATGGCATCATGGGGCAGATTACAGGAGGTGGTTAGTAGATCAAGAGAGGTTCTTGTCCCACTCTACTCTGCCCTGGTGAGACCACATCTGGACTACTGTGTCCAGTTCTGGGCCCTTCAGTTCGAGAAGGACATAGAGCTGCTGGTGAGAGTCCAGCACAGAGCCACAAAGATTATGGAGTGGAGCATCTCCCTGACGAGGAAAGGCTGAGGGAGCTGAGTGTCTTTATCTTGGAGAAATGGAGACTGAGGGGCAGCTACATTAATGTTGATCAATATGGAAAAGGGGGGTGTCAGGAGGATGGAGCCAGGCTCTGCTCAGGGGCACCTGGTGATAGGACAAGAGACAATGGGTATGAGCTGGAACAGAGGAGGTTCCACAGCAATATGAGAAGAAACTTCTTCCCAGTGAGGGTGACAGAGCACTGAAAGGAGCTGCCCAGGGAGGTTGTTGAGTCTCCTTCTCTGGAGACGTTTAAAACCTGCCTGTGTTCCTGTGTGACTGGATCTAGGGGATCTTGCTGCGGTGGGGGGATTGAACTGGATGATCTTTCGAGGTCCCTTCCAATCCCTAATGTTCTGTGACTCTGTGATACACTTGTGAGTGTAGGTGTATTTATATATCTCCTCCACAGGTGGAAAAGAAGGAGGATTTGAATCTATTTTAAACTTCTCAGCTGGCAACCTCCCAATTACCTCCCTTTTACCTCCCCTTTTATTTTTTTCTCCTGTTTTTCATTTTGCCACTGAAGAGGAGAGGGAGTGAGACAGATGAAAATACCTCTGGATTTCTCAAGGCATAATTTTAACTCGAATTCTTCTGAGCAAATTAACAAGCAAACTTCTCACAGCCTCTCTGTTATCACCCAGCTCCTTCCCTGTTGCCCTCAGTAAACCTGTCAGGGAGCACAGGGCACCCTGTACCTGCCAGCACCTGGGGTGGGGGTAAGAGGATGGAGAGGACAGATGGAAAAAGCAGCTGGTACCTGGTTCCTGAGCTTCTGAGATACTGCTCTGTGTTAACTGGAGTTATCCTGGATCCATCCCACCCAGCCCCAAGCACAGATGTGAGAAAAGTCAAAGTGCTGCCTGTAAACAGGAGCCCTGGGAGGTGCAGGCAAGGGGGGAGATGCTGCCCGAAGGCTGGAGAAATGATTCCGTCTTGAGCAGAACAGAAAGGAAAATGTTATGTTATCTCTTTTCTGGAGAGAGAGATGGACGGCTGTGAGCTCCAGCGCCTTGGGGCAGCTCTTTGCTGAGCGCTGCTCTGGCTGTTTAAGACTTTTTTTGCTTTGTCATTTATTTTTCTTTTCTTTCTGAACCCCCACCCTGTCTACAAAGTTTGCTCGGAGTCGCCTGGCATTTTGCTGGGTGAGCTCCTGCTATTTTAGCTCACGTCTCCATCTCTGCCGGGCTGTGCGGGAGCAGGGGCAGTGCTGCGGCTGCTTCGCTCGCTCGGGTGTTTAATCACGCTCCAAAGCTTTTTACCGCTCTGTGTGTGCTGCCACGGGAGATGTTCTGCCTTAATTAAAAAAGAATCTAGGGAAAGGGAAAAAAATTCAACCCTCTAAGCTCCACTTAGTGTTCATATGTGGGTGAGCCAGGGCTTTGGTCCTGGGCTGGCTGGCTGTGAGCTGCCCCACACTGGGATTAGACACCATCTGCACCTTCATGTGTGGGAGTGGGATGCAACAACGGGAAGGGTGAGAGGGAGATCCTCTGTCTCGGGGGGATAATTCTGGATGCTACGTAGGCAAAAGCCTGCTGTGGGTCTGGAGGGTCTTCTAGACAGGTGGCTTTGAGCTGATCGGTTTTAGGATCCATTTATTGGAGTGGGATGCAACAGCGGGAAGGGTAGGAGGGAGATCTTGACTCCCTTGTCTCGGGGTATAATTCTGGATAGTACCTAGATCCGTAAGATCTTCTGGACCTCACCTAGCCTCAAAAGAGACCTCACCTGGCCCAAAGGAGTGATAGCACTTGAAAATGGCCACTGGAACTTCACCGTGGATGTGCGAGACTGAGCATGGCACCAGCACACCAGCCCCTGCCATCACACCAGGGACAGGAGGAGATGGGGTGAACTTTTCATGTCACCTCCTCTGTCTGCAGAAAAAAATACCCCTGCTGTCTTAATCCCCCTCTTCCTGCCTCTTCTGATCCCCTTCTGGTCAGGCAAAATTTACTGGACCTTGCAAACACAGGGGGTAGCTGCTCTGTGCTCAGATGCTGAAGGGCACTGAGAATTACCTCTCTGCCAGGGAGTTTTGCCTTTAAATCAAGTTAAGGGAGCAATTTCTGCAGTTAATGTTTATTCTTTGTCTTTCCCAGGTATTTGAAGATTCTTCTGGGAGCCAGGTGGGAAATAGCCCTTTCTCCTCTTAAACCTGTTGCTGTTATTTCTAATCCAAGTGAAGGCAGAGAGGCTGCCACAGCCTTGTTCTTTATAGCAGCAGGAAGAGTCATGATTCAGACATGAAATACGGGCCCAGCTCAGCTGGGATAAAAGGGGATGGTCACCCCTTGCATGAGGCAGCACCAGCCTTTCATCCTGCAGCACCGGGGCTGCGTGTGGATGCTGCGTGTGGATGCTGCTTTATTTACTGCGTGAGGGCTGCCTGCTGAAAAGCCAATATTTCTCTCACTGGCTGGTTTGGGGTCTTGCCACAGAGGCTTTGGCTAGAGCTTTAAGGATTAAACATCCCTGGAATGATCCCACAGCCAGGATCTGACACAAAAGCTGCCACTAAAGCCCCGTCAATCACTGATCTATTTGCTGCTGGGAGTGATTTGTGGCACAAGGAATTGCAGGATAATTACCTGCCACAAAAATCCTCATTTAGGGGTTTTTTTCTTTGTCTGTGAGGTCCAAGGCATGAGGAGTCACCCGGGACAGATGTCCTGAGGGACAGCAGAGGTGCCCTTGGCCCTGTTAAACCCAATCCTGTTCGTCTCTTCCCATTGACCCAGCCTGTCCAGATCTGTCTGCAGCGTCTTCCTCCCCAACTTGGTGTCACCCATGAATTTACTAAGGGCAGACTTGACCCTCTTATCCAGGTCATCAGTAAAGATGTTGAATAGAACTGGGCCCTTTGGGGACCCCACTGGTCACCAGACACCATTCACAGCCACTCTCTGTGCCCACCCATCCAGTCTGCGATTCACCCCCCCACACTCTGCTCACAGCCCCAAGCTGAGTGCAGGGATCACGCTGCAGGAAACCAGTAGAAGCCCTTATGATGAAGATTGCTGCTGTAGCTGCGAGTTGCGGCTGGATGCTCATGAGTGCAGGGCTCCAGCACATTCAGCTCTGATCTAACTGAGCTCCAGGCATGTTCCCCCCATGGGGTGGCATAGCTGGGGTCTTCCCAGCGTGACAGGAGCCATTTGCAGCTATTGAGGGATTTTCAGGGAGATTTTTTTGGGATCTGAGCCCTTTCTGCACAAGGAAATGACTCTCTCTTGGCATCAAAAATTATTTCAATGGAAAAATTTTGACAGCCCCAAAGTTGCTCCAATTCCTTTCAAATTCAATGGGAAGGCTGCCAGGTCTTCCAGCACAGCTCCGTTCCCATTCCTGGAAATCCCAGGTTGCTGCAAACTCTCCTGACACCAGCAGCTGCTGCAGAAGGAGAGTTTAGGGGTTTTACCTCCTTCTACCTTGGGCAGGGCTAGAGGACATGGGGTCGGTGCTGAAGGACTGACCCCACTGTGTCCTTGGCACAGGAAAAGGCACCAGGTGTGAGCGGGCCTGGTTGGGGCAGGTAAGTGGCACCTGCAGAGCTGCTGAGCAGAACAGATCCATCTAACGTTTCCTTGGCAGGCTAATGGGTGACAGCAGTTGTGTGGGAAGACTAATGGAGAAAAGGTTTGATAAAATAGAAGCGCCATCCCTAAGTTTTTCTGATGCTGTTTTGCAGTTATGTAATTTTGAAATGACAGTGATTTTTAAGGGGAAAAATAAACCCAAACCCCACCCCACCCCACCGGGAACACTCAGGGCTGGTTTCTGCTCTCGCTGTCAGCACAGAGCATTTGGGTCCCTCCCCATGGACTTCATGAGATTTTCAGCATGTTTTCCTGGGAATGGGGATGAGAAACAGGATTTGGCCTCACACTTTTGGTAGCTTCCAAATCCCACCAGTGCCATGCTGAGATGAGAAGAAGCTGGCCCCTTACACTCTGCAGTTTGCACCCACACAGTGTTCCCTGTGTGTGTCACTGCTCTGCCAATGGCCCTTGGTGCAGACTGGGCTGCAGGAGGGGTCTGGACCCTACAGGGATTTGGCACTACCGTCCTTGTGTGGGGTCTGTGGGCACTGTCCCAGCCCCTCAAGAACCTTTGCAGAAGCCTCCTGCTGCTCTGTGCAAATCCTCTCCCTGAGGAGGTTTTGAGAATGCCTTGGGGGGAATTTTATCTTGATCTCAGATGGATCTGGCCTTGGGGCTTGTCTGAAAGGGAGAGTTAATGGTGGAGGCTAAAGAAAGGGTAATGGCTGGTGAAGGAGCAGCACAGGCAAGTGGCTGGATGGCCAGTGAGCTGGGCGTGAGATCCATAACCCTGCTCCATCAGAGCTGAGTAGGAACTGGGGGAGAGTCACCCCTGAACACCTCTGGGCTCACAGGGCTCTGCTGGGGACCTTTGTTGGGCTGTGGGCTGTCCCCAGAGCACAAAGAGGTCACTGCAGGTGCTCTGAGAGGTGAAGCTGGACACCATGCTCTGTGCCTCAGTTTCCCTGACTGACTCTCCTATATGGACCATCGGGTTTCCAGATGCAGACTGGTGCAGCAGGGACCTGGCTCAGATCAAGCCTGGCCTCTTTCCTGGCCAGGACCCAGCCCCTGGCCAGCTGTCCCCTCTCCCATCAGGACTCTTTCATTTATTTCCTTGATGCTCCAGCATTTGGCTCATCTGATGGCTGATAATTTCTTTTTAAATTATTAAAGATACCTGCTTTCTTCTTCAATAAAATCCCATGGGAAGCCAAAATGAAGGGAGCTTTTAGGCAGAAAAAGCACCAAAGAAATAAAGCTGCAACAGAAAGAAGGTTCCTCAGGGAGCGACAAAAGGACTGACTCTGCCTCGACACGAAGAAGGGTGCTGTCAGAACCAGTTTCCCTGCAGAAATGTTCCTAGTGCTCCTTGGGAAGGTTTGAATTGATTCAAATCACAGTGACCTTCCAGTCCCTGAAGTGGGCTACAAGAACACTACAGAGGAACAGTTTATGAAATCCAGGAGTGACAGGATGAGGGGCAGTGGTTTCACATTAGAGAAGGGCTGTTAGGAAGAAGTTCTTTATCAGGAGGGGAGTGAGCACTAGAGCAAGTTGCCCAGGGAAGGAGTTGAGGCCCCATACCTGGAGATCTTCAAGACAGGCTGGACAAGGCTCTGGGCATCCTGATCTAGCTCACTGCAAGGGGGTTGGACACCATGGCCTTTGGAGGTCACTTCTAGTCCAAGTGATTCTCTTGTCCCTGCAAGAGAAGTGCTTTTGCTCCACGTGTGTCATAAGGCACCAAGGTGAGGTTTCCTGGTGGTTTTTACTTTTCTCTACAGCAGTCCCCACCAATAGTCATTTATATTCCTCACTCCTCTCTTCCACTCCAACTCTTGGAGTTGTTGGATGAGGCTGGCTGAGCATGAGGCGGGCACATATGGTTGCTTTGGTGCTTCTCTGAGCAGTGGTTAATGGGCTGGATGATTCTCGAGATGGCTTGTCACTGTTCTTGTCTTGCAGGGCTTTTTTGTCTCTAAGCTGATGAGTTTAAACAATAAACGTGAAGGTGTAAAACTTCAGTGGAGAATGGAGAAAGGTTGATGGGAAACCTACCAAACCCTTTCTGATCCACTCTGTGCCCTTCTCTTGAGCAGTCCCCTCTGCTTTCTCCTTGCTCTCTGCAAGGAGATGAGTTGTTTTCACAGCAGTACCTCAGAGTTTTTAATTCCACCATTAATCTCATAAACAAGATGCTCTGAGGAAGCGATTGCTCTTGTGCTGAGTGCCAGGCTTTAAAATTTGGGGAACAAGCACACTTCCATCTCCTTTCCCCAGCAGTTCCTTGGTGCCTGTGTGTCCTGGTTTAGATTATTTTGTCCCTGGTTCATGGAATCATGGAATCACTCAGGTGGGAAAAGACCTTCAAGTTCGTCAAGACCAACCATGAGCCCAGCTGTCCCAACCCAGGGCTAAACCCTGTCCCTGACCTCCAGATCTCCACGACTGTGAAACATGGATGGGGATGGCAATTCAACCTCCTCAACCGTATCACCACGAAAGCTGATGGCAGTCAAGGTTTTACAAACCAGCAGCTGGAAATTTGCCATTTTGCACTTTGTGTTTCAAAAATCCTCCTAAAACCTTCCATAAAACAGAGGAGAATCAGGACTGTTTATTTTCCTTCCAGCTATTCTGGGAATATTAGTGCAGCCTCCTCTTCCAGTCCTCATTCAGCCACTGGAAACAGTGACATCTCTGAGATGGACAGGAAAGGTCAGAGCATTTCCATGTGGACTCTAAACCCTGTTGAATGTGCTGCTGGTGGTAGATGTTTTTCCTGACAATAGGGTTCCTGCTCTCACGCTCGCTGACATCACATTATGCCCCAAGTCCCCAGGGAACTGTTCCCAGAATAATTGCACAAGACAAATAATCAGTACTTCCAATTTATTTTCTTCTGTTCTTCCGGATGAAGTAACGTGGAGCTTCTCTATGATAATTGAAACACCTGATGCTGACCTTCAAAAAAGAAGGAAGGATGCAAAATATTGATCTTGGAGCCAACTTAAAGGGAAAACTGGCATCTTCTGCTCAGAAGGTGAAGCCTTGGACAGCCTGCATTGCTCTCCACAAGCTCTAGTGCAGAGACCTCAGCTTTTGGGGTTGGGGTGCAACCCAGCACAGACCTGCCACCACCCTAGCTGCAGGTCTTGCTGCCATAAGTCTCCCTCCTGGTCCTGCTCAGTCCATCCCCTACTCTGATTCTGCAGGGGAATTTACTGTGATGGTGTGTTACTGCTCCTTGGTGCTCAGTAAAAGGTTAGCTTGGACATCAGTCTCACCAGTGCTAGGACCAGGGAAGGCATCATCCTCTTTGGCTGTATGAACTGCAGAGCCTGGAGTGCACCCAGAGATGTCTCATCATAGCAGGCAGTGTTCAGAGCAAACACCACAGTGCTCTGCACCACCTGTGGTGAAAATCCCTTGAGGGTCCTTAATACAAAGGACAGAAGCACGGAGTGAGTTTGGTTTGAAAAGACCTTTAAGATCACCAAGTCCAGCCACTGGCCCAGCACTGCCAGGTCACCACTAACTCATGTCCCTCAGCACCACAACTCTATGTCTTTTAAACACCTCCAGCAATGGGGATCTCACCAGTGCCCTGGGCAGCCTGTTCCAATGTCTGATAACCCTTTAGGTGAAGAAATGCTTCCTGATCAGCAATCTGAACCTCCCCTGGGGCAACTTAAGGTTGTTTTCTCCTCCTATCTCTTGCTCCTTAGGAGAAGAGACTGATCCCTACCTTGCTCCAACTTCTTGAAGTTCAGGCAATTGTTGAGAGCAAGAAAGTTCCTCCTTTTGCCTGGTTACCCACCACCCATTTCCCTCAGCCCCTCCTCAGAGCACTGGTGCTTCCCCAGCTCCCTTCTCTGGACCCACTCCATCCCCTCAGTGTCACCTCAGGCTTTAATAGGTTGACCCTGAGATTAGTGAAGCATTTTCAGGGATGATGTTACACGATGTCCTTACTCTGACCCTCATCTCTAGGTGTGTTTTTGTAGGAGACAGGATGTTGGAGGAGATGGGCTCTGGATGTGACTCAATGCAGCTCCTTCACAGCCGTGTGGTAACGCTCCTGTCTGTGCAAAGTGGGACATGCTTGGATCCAGCAGCTTCCCATTAGGCTGCTGGAAAGCAAATGAGTTTGAGCTCAGTGACAGCCTGCTGCAAACAAAACACACTGGTGCTTCTCTGCTCTGCAAACCACTGTGTGTGAGCTGGGACCTTCCCTGCACCTCTGAAAAGGAGACCCAGGCTGCCTGAGGATGGTGGCTGTTGAGCTTGGAGCAGAGCACGGGGGGGACTCGCACTGCTCCATCGTCCCTTAGGAAAGAGCAGAGGGTGGGTGCAGCTCCTGATGTGCCAGTGACAATCCATGTTGTTGGAGAGTTTGTGGAGAAGTCAGTACCTATCACTCTGCTTTGGCACATAAAGGGGTCTGTGCTTGTCGACGGGTCTGATGCAAAGATGCGTGATAAAGCTCATTTTTAAATGTCAAGAATCAGCAGCCTGTTGTCTGGTTTTGACTCAGCCACCCACCACAGCCCAGTGAAAGCTTCCTGCTTTACTGGATTTCATGGAATCACAGAATGATTCAGGCTGGAGAAGCCCTTCAGCTCATCAAGTTCAACTGCTCCCCCAGCACTGCCATGGCCCCACTATCTCCTGACCCTCACACCACATCTCCACAGCTTTGAGACTCCTCCAGACACAGGGACTCCTCCACTGTCATGGGCAACCTGGGCCAGGACTGGGGATCCCTCTGGAGGAAGGAATTACTCATCAGGGCCAAACTTAACCTCCCTTTGGGCAACTTGAAGCCATTTCCTCTCATCCTGTTCCTTGGGAAAAGAGACCGACACCCACCTGGCTCCAACCTCCTGAAGTTCAGGTAGTTGCAGAGAGCCAGAAGGTTCCCCTGAGCCTCCAGTTATCTCAGCCCCTCCTCTCCTGTGCTCCACACCCTCCTTCAGCTTTGTTGTCCTTCTCAGGACATGCTCCAGCCCCTTCTTGTAGGAGTGAGTGGCCTAAAACTCACCCCAGGATTTGACATGGAACCTCCCCAGTCAGGGGGACTATTCATCTCCTGGTTCTGCTGGCCATGCTAGTGCTGCTACAAGACTAAGGAGCAGGAGGAATGATGTAGCTCTCAATACTGTGCACTGAGCAGAGCACAGAGCTTGTGCAGCTCAGGGACCACCAGGGCAAGGAGTCAGGAATTGCTATTATGGACAAAAGCTGAGCTCACCCAAACCTCCCAGTGCAGTGGGTGCTGGGAGCAGACAGGATCACAGCTGCAGGGTAGTCAGTCTGCCCTTGGACTGCTAGAGGGTCTGCATCCACTCAGCCCTCAGGATGCCACAGCTCAGAGATGAAACGTGGTTGCTGTGCCCTGCCTAGTGTGATACAGCTGCATCTCCTCATGTAGGTCCTCTGAGATGTCTTTGGCAGTATAAAAGAGACTTTAAAGGCATCACATGCCTAAAGGTACATGAAGTGGCCTCAGTGTGACCCAGGATCATCTCATTTTCAGTAGGTTTCTCTAGATGAGGACCAGATTCCATTCTTACTGGTGGAAACCTGATGCATCCACATGAGTTTGGTGGTGAAATTCAGATAAGCACATGGCCCGCAGCTACTATCATGAGTAACAGCTTCATGCATCTTAAAAGGGACTGAATCAGCTACCAGAATAACTCTGGGCTGCTATATCCAGGCAGCGGCACAGCCGCCCCAGATCCATCCACGCTTCCTGAGAGCCAGGTCTGTGTATGCGCAGCACGCTTGCTTGTAGAATCATAATCCTCTGGCTGTCTCACAAACCCTCCCAGACAGGGTGATCGCCTGAGCAAATTCCCCTGTTTGTTAAGAAAACAATAGTGGCTGATAACAAGCTGAGAGCCACCTACGGCTAAATGAGCCGTGTAGACCTGTCAGCTGGTGGGGAAGCGCTGAGACGAAAGGTTGGTCAGCAAGGGGTTAGCATTAAGCATGACCTTCTGAAGAGACAGGGTTTGTGGAGATCTAGTCATTGTTTCACACGATGCAAGGGCTGGGGAAATCCTTTGGAGCTGCAGAACCCCCAGTGAAGGTGGATGGGCTGAGCAAAACAAGGTGATCCCCCCATCTTATAGCAGGTGCAACCTGTAATTGGTGTCCCAGAGAAGCAAAACCCCGCCACACAAAGGGAGGACCTCAGTGACTCACAGGACAGTGTTCAAATGACTCAAACAAACCCTCTTTCCCAGTTGCATGGTGCTGGGAGGGTCTCCAGGTCACTCCTCTGGAGGAGAGCTAAGTTACCATGGCCTTGCTGAGTCAATGTGGAAACTCCCTCCTGTCTTCCCAGTCTCGGGTAAAAGCACAGACACTACTAAGTGCAGACACTAAGCACAGCTCAGCAGCCTGAGAGCATTGTGGTTCAACAACTCCTTTGGCTGCTCAACCTTTCCAAAACCAGGAGCTACACCCCACATTTGGCTGCTTGACATGAGGTCTGGCATCACTAGAGATGGAGAAGGGAGGGTAGGACTGGATGGGAAATCACTTCTCATGCTGGGAATGCAGTTTAAAAATTCTTCCAGTCTGGGATAGTCGTGTGTGCGTGTGTCTCTGGATGGCCCACATACTGCTGCTGACCACTGTAGAGCCTGGGCCACTTGCCCACCTTCATGTAATCTCACTTGCCTGTCATGTTCCATGATAACCCAGGCTATGAAGCTGCTGCCTCTCTAACCTCCAACTGCCCTTGCTCCTGCCATGTCTGACCCCTGGCAGTAGAGGACACCCCACCCCCACCATGCCTGGACCCTGTCACTGCTAGTCCCTGGATGGGAAGAGTCTCCATCACTCATTGCTTGATCATCCAAGGGAGCAGCTTAATTACACCTTGTTCTGCACTGACCCTGCAGAGCTGCTGGGGTAACCCATTGCTTTTCCTCAACCCCTCCACAGAGGGGCTGAGAATCCACAGTTCTGGGGAAGGAGGTGGTGTGTGGGGCTGGCATTCAGGATCAGCCCTTTTGGCATCTCTCTGAGCCACATCCCACACTGACAGGCCTGTGCCACCAGTGCAGTGGCTCTCAGGAGGCTGGAGGTGGAAACGAGAGGGATTGAAATAAAGGATTTCCTTTACTTTTGGACTCTTTTGTCATTTCCTTGTTTGCCTGGTGCTTCATCTGTGTTTGATTAGGGTCCCTCAGTACTCAAAGAAGGTGCTGCACACGGTCATAAATAACCACTAACCCTGCAGACTCTCATCTCAGGGAGCTGCATTTGCATGCGAGCTGCCTTCAGCCAGAAACCCCTGCTGAGGAGCAGGGCTGGCATGGCTTGGGCTGGTGTTTCCTGATCCACGACGGGAAGAGAAGCTGCTCTGTCACCGGGAAATCAAACAGCGAGATCAAACACTACAGTGTTTTGTCTTGCGAGAAGGCGAGTCGCTTCACACCACGAGTAAAACGGGCTGCAGACCCGTGGAGTCGTACGGCGGTAGAGGAGGAGGTGCTGTCGAGGAGATGGGAACTGGTTTTGGCAGTGGGATTGAACAGGGAGGAGGTTGCAGAGATCAGACCCCTCTCAAGTGCCCAGTGGGATGCTCTGCCCTGTCTGGCAGCAGACAGAGCTCCCTGGAAAAGGATGATGAACCAGAGAGACCGAAGCTAGTAGTTAATTTTAAGAGTCCAATTGGGAGCTGGCTGTGGTATAAACAGCCAGCTCTACTGACCTCGACCTAAGCATCACCCTCATCCCAGAGGCACTGCCAGCTGGTGGAGTTTGTACAGGATTCGACTTGCTGAGTCACCTCCATCAACAGCATCGCTGCTCTCCTCTTGAGATAAGCATGTACACCCTGTCTCCTCATCATGAGGAAGTCTGACAGCCATCCCTGGAACCAATATGTGCACTCACTGAGGGCAAGCTTTTGAGACTAGGACACTGAAGAAAAGCCAGTGGTGAGAGATAGTTTGTGCTCCGGGCATGGCCCAGGCTGGACCAGCATGTGGTTTGGCTGGTGTTGGCAAGGTGGGAGCTGAGCTGAAATCGCAGTTTCCTGGACTTGGTCTTGCTGTGGCAACTGGCCAGGCCACAGCAAGGACCACCCATGCCATTGCAGGAGGGCAGGGAGCACACAGCCAACCCAGCGATATTGGGGTGAGAAGACTGGGGGTCCCAAGGCCAGATCACTCCCCCCACACAAAGCACAGTGCAGCAGCCACCTTGCCCTGCAGAACAGCTGAGAGGGAGCCCAGATACAATTAGCCAAGGGAAGCGAATGCAATTAGCAGGGCACTGCTGGGTCATTCCGGTTGAGCTGCTTAACAACTGTGGCAAAGCCCTCTGTCAAGACAGCAAGGTTAAGCCCAGAGAAAAAGGGACAGTGCAGAGGAAAAGTAACTGTGAGCCAGAAAATGCTGATGAAGGAAACGAGGTAGTGCTGAAACAAGGGGCTACATCACACCAACCAGTGTGGAAAGCAGGCAGAGCCTAAACTGTGCACACAGGGCTCTCAGATCCACCCGTGTCCCACAGTATCTTTGCTATCAGCTGCTCCAGGCACCAGCCAAAAGCAGGAGATGTGGGATGCAGGCAGAGCATCAACCCCCTGCATGAGGATTCAAGGCCATCACACATATTAGGAGGAGCAGATCAGTGTCGTTTACCACTTGAAAGGTATATTGGGGCACTCCAGAAAGAAAACTAGCAGTAGCAATAAAAATATATCAATTGACTCATCTAATAGTTTGGGTTGGACCTTAAGGATGTAGTTCCAATCCCCTGTCATGGGCAGCAATACCTCTCACGAGACCAGGCTGCCCAGAACCCCATCCAGCCTGACTTTGAACACCTTCAGGAATGGAGCAGCCACAGCCTCCCTGGGCAACCTGTTCCATGGCCTCAGCACCCTCACGGGGGGCGGGATTTCTGCCTCACATTCACCTAATCCTTCCCTCTTTTCGTTTGAACCCATGTCCCTTGTTCCAGCACTGGATCCCTCAGAAAACATCCCTCTTCGGTTTTCCTGCAGCCCCTTCAGAGACTGGAAGCTTCTCTAAGAGCCTAGAGGCTTCTCCTCTTCATGCTGAACAGCCTCAACTCCCTCTGTCCCCAGAGTAGAGGGGATCCAACGCCCTGAGCATCTTCATGGCCTCCTGTGTACTCACTTCAACAGTTCCATGTCCTTCTTGTGCTGGGGACTCCAGAGCTGGAAGCAGAAATAATGTGAAGCTAAGAGCTGCTCTGCAACAGCCCATAGCTGGCCTCTGCCCTACCCAGCAAACACCAGTTTGGCTGGCAATGGATCCAGATGCCCCTGAAAGAAGTGAGAAGGAGGCTCAGGAGGAGAAGTTGCTCTACGAACCCCATGTTTTACCAGCATGACCAGGGCTGTTAGAGCAGCTCAGGGCAACAGCCCTTTATTTCAGCCACTGTCACTGCGAGGCTCGACAGACTCCCGGAGCAAAGCGGTGGCGATGGCCCAGCAAAGCCCGTGTTGACACAATAAAACCGTCAGTGGCCTAAAGGAAGACGGTGACAAAGCAGTCTCTGCAGGAGACACGGCTCAGCTCGCAGCCGCTCGCTACGGGCTTGTTCAATTTAGTGCACGGCGGCTGAATTAAACGTTTCTTGGCCTTATTAAAATAAGGATTTACTTCCCATTCTATTATTCATGGGGCTGCACAATAAGCACCAGCCAGCCAGAGGGTAATTAGCAAGGAATTATTTACAGAGATGAGAAACTGATACTGAGCCCGGGCAAACGGAGTCGCCGTGCTCTACCCAGCAGCGGGACGGCTACTCGACGCGACCCACTGGGGCGTCACCTCTGCGAGCGATGGTGCCTTCCGAAGCAGGGATGGGAGTAACTCAGAGAAACAGGAGCCGTGCAGGCTGTCAGCATGATTCACCGAGTAATTGTAGAATAATACAGTGTAAACTATTAGGAGATAATAACAATAAGTCAGGATTGACTTGTCTCCTTTAAAACTCCAGGCTGCCTCGTGGTTATTTGTTATCTCTCACAGCCCGCTGCGCACATGGAGGGTGCTGCTGCGTGGGGGCACCTGCTTCTGAGGGCTTTGAGAGCAGAGAACATCAGGAGGTGAAGGCCATAAATCAGCTGGGGCAATGCCTCAGCCAGAGGGAGGTATTTGCTGGAGAAATGGTTGGGAAGGGACAGTGCTGGCATAGGTGGGGTGGGACAGGGAGGGATAGGGGCTGTCAGCTGCGCTGCTTCGGCTCGGGGAAGAGTTTCATCTGACCTTATTTACACAGCCACTGGTCATGCTCCCAGGGTGCTAAGTTTTACCCCAGCTAAACCCAGAAACGAGCTAAGGAGGCAGCTGAACTCAGCTCTTGTCTATCCCATTGCCCCACGCTGATAACACTGAGTTGTTTGGGTTCAGTTTTGAAATTTAACCTTATTTTCCGTCCTGAAGACTCACTGTGTTCATCCAAATAATCACTTGTGGTTCTCTAGCAGGGCAGGAGGGCAGGTGGCTGACGTAACCTCACGCCACCACCGAACGGAAGGCATCGTGGTGGGGACAGCTGTCCGTCAGCCGGCAGCTCCATCATCCAAGCTACCCCTGTACTCTGCACTGCTGTAACCGGCTCCTCCTAAGTTACATCACGCATTCACCTTCTGATTTTCAGCTTCTGCTGCCCAGGAACAGGCTGCCCAGGGATGGAGGGAATCACCATCCCTGGAGGGGTTTTTAGAACCTGGGGAGCAGGGTTTAGTGGGCAGGGTGGGATAGGGTTGATGGTTGGACCTGATGATCTTGTAGGACTCTTCCCAACTTAATGATTCTGTGATTCTCCAGTCAGTTCATCACTGCTGTAGACACCAGGCAGGTACCCATCCCCTTACTGGGACTCGCACTGCTCCTGAGGGACACCAAACCCTTTCCCCACATTGAAGGGCATCCCATGGGCAGGGAAGCAGCTGGTGGTGCATTTTGCCAGGAACTGGAACAAAGGTGCCAGCAATAGGAGAAACATGGCAACCCTGGCTTATAAAAGCTTGTGGGGTCTGTGATAGTGACCTGGAGGCTCCACTCCACACTCAACCACCATTCTAAAGCAGGGACAGATCAGGCATGGCCCGTTCATTTTTTTCACTCCATCAGGTTCTTTCCAGGAAAATGACTCCAGGCAACCTTGCAGCTTGTATTCACAGTTGAATTCTTTGGTGGCAAGAGCAATGAGCAATGATTTTTGTTCTCTGGGCTTCAATACTCATAACATTTCCATTTTTATGGCATTTGATTATGTATTAGACATTTAAGATGCATTTATAATATTAACCTCTCAGAAGAGGCCACTCCTAAAGCAGCTCTGTTTGCCTAGTTAAAATGCGGCTCTCGCGGTTGTCTCTACCTCGAGTGGTCTGAGTCGATGAATCAAAGACCTGAAATGCTACCACAAAAAGGTATATATATAAAAAGCCCCACAGGGGGGAAAAGGCTTCTCTCCTAACAAATGACCTGTGCTGTAACATCAGTCACTTACTCATTTGTCAAAGCAGAGCAGTTCTGCTCAGCTGCACCCAAAGTTGTAATTTGCAAATCTGAATCCAGTTTGATGCTCTGTCGTCTTGTGGTGCTGCGGCCGGGGGAGAAGGTGACTCAGTGCTGCTCGTGTTCCGTGGCTGGTGGTGGCTCTGCTGCCCTTCCCTGGGGTCCCACAGTCAGGAGGGGACCCTGCACCTGCACCCTTCTTTGTGGGGTTTTCTGAGAGCTGGCAAGAAGAGGAATCACAGAATCATTGATTCTCTTTGATTGGAAAAGACCTTTAAAATCATCAAATCCAATCGTTAAATGAAGTGCTGCCAGGTCACCATTTCCCTCAGCATCACATCTCTATGTCTTTTAGATATTTCCAGGGATGGGGACTCCACCACTGCCCTGAGCAGCCTGAGCTACTGTTGGATAACCCTTTCAGTGAAGAAATTCTTCCTAATATCCAACCTAAACCTCTCCTGGTGCAACTTGAGGCCGTTTCCTCTTGTCCTGTTCCTTGGTCTTGGGGAGAAGAGACCAACCCCCTCCTCACTCCAACCTCCTCTCAGGGAGTTGTTGAGAGCGAGGAGGTCTCCCCTGAATTTCTTTAGCTAACCCCCACCCAGCTCCCTCAGTCACTCTTGTGCTCCAGAGCCTTCATGAGCTTCATTGCCCTTCTCTGGACATGTTCCTGCATGGGAAGCACCAAGCAGGTTGTTCTGCAAATGGAACCAAGTGAGAACACAGCTAAACACAGCCTGGACCAGCCCTGGAGTTTCCTGATCTCCTGCCACTGGATCAGCTGCTCCATCACGCTGACTCTCCCCTGCTCTCTACACTAATTCGGACCTTCATTAACTGCTCATTCTCTGTCTGTGAGTTACTAGCTGGTTTGTGCTGTAGAAGCAGCTCAAGATATTACTACAGGACACAGACCTCTGGGTGCTGCCCACACGTCCAACCAGAAAAGAGCTGTGACAGCACAACAATCTAAACAGAGGCTGCAGAAGTCGGGTGGATGTGACAAACACTGCGGGGAGTGAATATCCATCACCCACTACAACACCAAACCATCCCCAAACCCAGAGTTAAGGATCTCAGATCCCTCTGAGCTGCTCTCTGCCTCCCTCCCACCATTATCCATTAACAGGGATAAGGTTGTCATCACATTTCCTCAGGTTTGTGAAAAGCTCAACATAACCACGGTGAGAAAAAGCTCCAGAGATAACAATAACTGTCTTTTCCTCCCCTAATCAGCACATAAGCATTGATAACTAACAGCTGAGCCACAGGAGTTAATCCACTGGTCATCCTTGCCTGGGGCAGGCAGGAGTCTTCTTGAAATCAATGGGAGATCATGGAAATAGAGACATTATCGGACCTCACAGGAGAGGTGAAGAGTGGGAATGATGAATGGAGACTGGAATTGATGAATGAAGCCTGGAAATGATGAATGAAGAATGCAAAGCAGATCTCCTGCTCCTCACTCAGAGCAGTTCCCTTTGCCACTGCAGGGACACTTTTCTTCCAGCTTTGTGCTGTGCAAGTGCTCCCTGCTCCGGTCCAAGGCAGTGGTGCAAACCATAGCCGAGATCAGATGCACGAGCCGTGCGGCTCTGGTGCTGATGCCAGAGGAACCTCTGGGCTGTCTGCAGCCGCTGCATGTGCCGCTGCCCGCGGGCTGGTGCCAGTGCAGTTATCTCACTACACATGGGTTATTTTGCTAGGGAGTGGGGCTCTGAGCACACGTACACTATAATTACTTCTGGTTGTTCCCTTCTCCTTTATTGTAATTTGCTTGCTAATTACCGTTACAGAATCTTAACTCAGTTGTTCCCATTAATCTTAAATTAATTATAAGGTAGCCCACACTAATTTAACACCGGGTTTGGGTTGTTGGTTGGGTTTTTGGTTTTAGTTTGTATTACATGGGTTTAGGCTTGTTCCTGATGTGCTAGAAACAGTCGTATTGGAAGAGCAGCTCTGTCCTGAGAAGTGCTGTAGCCGTAAACACGACTGCACCCCAGGGTTTCCTCTTCTGCTTCAAGGATTTGGGACCAAATAGGCTTCAGGTGACGTGAGAACCACAGAATGGTTGGGGTGGGAAAGGACCTCTGAAGAGCTAGTGCAACCCTCCAGCTAAAGCAGGACCACAGGAACGTGTCTAGGTGGGTTTGGATTGTCTCCAGAGAAGGAGCTGTTTTCCCATCTGTTCGTGGTCCAGGCACAGACCACACTGATCTCTTCAGTGTGCTCTCAGTGTTTCAACACAAGCCTTGTTGATGATGAATCCATCAGATGAAGGCTGAACTGGGCTACTACCAACCAGCAGCTCCCTTGCAAATCTCCATCTTACTACAAGCATCACATTAATGGTGCAGAACTCAGGAGGACTCATCAGCCTCCTGGTACTGAGGCACAGGCAGGAGACAAGAGCCAGCCTGGATGGTTCTACACTCCTGGTGACAGAGCATTCACCAGGACTCCAGTGGGAAGCATTTCTGTTGTAGTTAGCTGTTAGAGGACCTTCTGGACGAAGGATTTCTAGGAATGTCTGGTTTTAGTAACACTGAGGTTTAGAGCTGCCTTACTGCACCTCCACTAGGTAACGAGCTCTGGCTGAGACTGTGATGGTGAATCAGTAACACAGAGGTTTTTAAGGAATTCATGTCAGTCTCTACTTTTTCTCAAGAAACAATGAAATCCTCAGACTGTTTCCTGAGTCAGGGCACCTTCCTCAACATTTCGTCAGTGCAAGTGGGTCCGTGTGAGCTCGCTGCTCAGCAGGGTGGGATGTGCAACCTCCTTCCCTCAGCAGTGCAGCTCCAGCCGTGCTCCAGGGGAGATGGGGAAGCCACAGGGACTCATCCACGTGTGCAGTTGCCTGCCCCAGACAGCACATCTACATTTTTATGATGAAGTATTTTGGCATTTTGAAATGTCATGTAAGGAACTGTTTCCTTTGGGTCCAGGGTGCTACAGCCACTGCAAAATCAGTAACCTTGAATTTTATTCTCAGAATTGTTTATGAGTTGGACAAAACACTGTGTTTTTCCAGGGCTCCAGACCTGCCTCTGTCACCCTCAGGTGTTTCAGGGCACTTGGAATAAAACACTGTGTAAAGATTGCTGGAAGTGCTGATGGAATCAGTAAGGTCCTGCAAAACACTTCTGTTGCAGAGGACCCATGTTGGAATTTGCAATATGAGCATCTCAGATAAGTTTTGGTAAACTCTGCTGGTTTGTGTGTACCTGACCCTGCCCCAAGCACTGCCTGCAACTGCCCGAAAGGAAGGTGTAGAGAGGTGGGGGTTGGTCTCTTCTCCCAAGGAACAAGAAACAGGACCAGAGGAAATGGCCTCAAGCTGCCCCAGAGGAAGCTTAGGTTGACCCTGAGGAGATACTTCTTCCTGGGAAGGGTCTTCAGGCCTTGGAGCAGGCTGCCCAGGGAGGGGGTTGAAACACCACCCCTGATTGTGTTGGAGAGATCTGGAGCTGAGGGACAGGATTTAGCAGTAGGTTGGGACAGCTGGGTTCATGGCTGGACTTGATGATTGTGAAGATCTTTTCCAGTCTGAGCAACTCTGTGATTTGCTTGGTACCACTAAAATGCCAAACACCTTACAGTGCTGGAGCTGAGCAGCAAGAAATTGCTCCTCGAGACACCACAGCATGAGGTGCTCTCTACACACATAGAAACAGGAGCATCAGACAGAACAAAGCAGCTGCCTACAGCTGGCCAAAGAGAGGCTGCTGAAGAAACAGTGAAGAAGCCCTGATCTATAATACATACAAAGCCATGGGGTGCCTGAGGCTTAAACAATATTGAATTATTTATAGACTAAGCAGAAACATGAGAGGATTGGGGAGAGGATGAGATTTTGGCAGTGGGATTACGTTAGAAGTTTTCTAATTCCATTATGAGTTTTGCTGTGGTTTTTTTTTTTCTCTCCCAGTTTTGGAGAGCTGCTGCCTTCACATGAGCCTGGGTTAGGGTAAGCTTCCCATTTGTTCCAGTTTGTGCCCATTGCCCCTTGTCCTGTTGCTGGGCACCACTGAGAAGAGTTTGGTAGTGTTCTTCTACTCCCACCCCTTAGCTATCTACCAGCATCAGCCAGATCCCCTTCAGCCTGTGCTTCTCCAGCTGAACAGCCCCAGGCCTTTCCTCAGCACAGAGATTCTCCAGTCCCCTCAGCATCTTTGTAGACTCCACTGGAGTCTCTGCAGTAGTTCCTTGCGTCTTTTGAACTGGAGAGCCCAGAACTGGACCCAGTGCTCTAGATGAGGTCTCACCAGGGCAGAGTAGAATCACAGAGTATTAGGGATGGGAAGAGACCTCAAAAGATCATGTAGTCCAATCCCCGTGCAACAGCAGGGTCACCTAGACCAAGTGCAAAAGGAGTAGCACATCCATCAGTCTGCACATCTCACTTTTCTTAACTCACTCCAGCAACCCATTCACCTTCTTGGCCATGAAGTCCCATCGTTGGTTCCTGGGGTACTTGGTGTCCAACAGCACCCCCAGGTCCTTCTCCCTTCAGAATGCCAAGGAGTTGCCTAGCAATGTCCCTGACCCTGTGATGGGCACTGGTGGCTCCCAGTGGCACAGAGTCAGGCAGGCAGCAGGATGGCACTTCCAGGAGTTCATGTTGCTGACAGCTGAGGAACTGAGCTGCTCGATTCCAGCGTATTATGAAGTCTGAGTACTTCCCACTTCAAATCTCCTCTGGATGCAGTGGAATGTTTTATTATGAAGACACCTCAGCACCAAATACAGAGGCCAGCTGTGTTTCCTCCAGATTTTTTCTGAGAAATACAGTTATATTACATGAAACAGCAAATGTGCCATCTACCAGGTTTTTCTGCTTTTCCCTGAAGTCGTCAGCATGCCTCTGTATCTTTGGGGCCACAGAGGACCTGCTGCCAATAATCTCTCAGCATCCTCCTCTGCTGAAAGTTCAGCATCCAGAGACACTCACTCAGCCTCTGCTGGGGAATGGCTTTGCTCTGTTTGTACATCTGGCTGTGAATGCAGGGATACCCACCCCTCTCCTCGGCAGAGCAGGGATGCTCTACCACATCATTTAGAAGGCATGAGGGGTTGTGGCAATCCTGCTGGTGAATGGTGAGCAGGAGCCTCGAGCCCTGGTGAAGGCTGACTGTGGTGATGCTAGGGTGGGAGGATTCATAGAATCACAGACTGGTTCAGACTGGAGACATCTCAGGGATCATGCAGTCCCAACCCCCTGCCATGGGTAGTGACACCTCTCATCAGACCAGGTTGCCCAGAGCCGCATCCAAGCTGGCCTTGAGCACTGTGAGGGATGGAGCAGCCACTGTTTCTCTGGGCAACTGTTCCAGTGTCTCAGTACCCTCGTTGTATTAACAAGCATCGTGACCAGCCCATAATCCCCACTGCTGCTTTCCCTTGCTGCCAATGCACAGAATGCAAATGAACCCACCTCTGCAGCACAAACAGAGGCTGAGGGACACTCACACCATGAGATGAAGTGTCCCTCAGGAATCTTTCACTTAGCCTTCTGTCTCCAAGCCTTCACTTGATAGAACCCTTGTTAGAAGACACTGTCACAAAGGGGTGATCTTGGATGCTCAGAAAGAAGTAAAGGGCAAAAGAAAACACATCCCTGCTTGACAAACCAGGTGGGGTGGAGAAAGGTCGAGAACGTGTTGCTGGGAGGCTGCCTCAAAGGGAAGTTCATCTCCTGCCACAGGGCTGCTGGGTACCACCACGTTGGGTGGGCAAGAAAGGGGATGGAGGGCCCCTGTGTGAACAGTAGCATCTGGATGAGCAGATCCAGGCCAGGTACTTCCAGTGCTCACAAGAAAAAGCAGATTTATTCTTCTTTTCCTTTTTTCTCTTTTCTTCATCACTCTCGCAAACATTTTCTCTCAGTCTAGCGCACTCGGTGTCTGTTCTGCTTCAAACACTGAGTAGACTCTGTAAGGTTAACTTGGGGGTTTCCTGCAGAAAAGTGTAAAGTTTGGGTCTAAAAAGTTGAAAAGTGTCTGCCCCTCCTTCTCTTCTCCCCCCCTCAGTACTGATATGGGGGAGTGAACCAAAATGTCTCAGTGCCTTTCCCCTGCACACTGTCTGTCAGTGGGTTTGTCAAACCCTCCCTCTGTGTCTGACGCTCTAGCTGGGAGCTCTTGGTTGAGCTAGAGCTGGGGTCTCTAACCCAGGACATTGATGGTGACCCAGGTGGGACACGTGGGGGTGCAGACAAGGACCCCCACAACATTACATCGCCACCACAGGGTCCTACAACCTCGACATCAAAACCCAGGGTGAAGTTAGGTGACAAACAAGCTCAGGTTTTCAGGGTTGTGGTTTTGGGCTCAGATTCCTACCACCCCCCAAAGAACCTCTTCTAAACCCATTTGAGAACCTTCTCTCCATCCCCACTAGCACCTGTGTGCATTTGCGAGCCGCTGCCTGTTTGTGCCCATCCCCGTGTTGTGCTGCGGGCTGCGGGGGTGGATCTGACTCAGGCGGTGTCTCGGGATACTCTTGCAAAGCAAATGATAATAAATAAGTCTACACCACACGGTGCTAATTAGGGAGCACGGCTGACAGCGCGTTGGACGCCCTTATTTCTAGACAGACTGAGATGAGGGCTTTCCACAGTTCCTGTCTATAATGGGAATCCACCAGGCCATGAGTCTGGGCTAAAAATAGCCATCGTAATTAAAAACAGAATTCAAGGCACCGGCAGAGGTACCACTGGCAGACGTGTCTCCTTGCAAATGCAGTATTTAAGCACCTCATAAGGATGCAGCGTATCAGAGAGGAAAAACTGAAGACAGGAGAAGGTCAGTCGCCCTCCTATTAGTCATGTGGAGAACTGGAATGTGTTTTATTTGTTCAATGCATGGCAGATCTTTAACAGGACTTTCATTTACTGGTAATATCTATCACAAACTGCTCTGCAAGAGCTGGGCTGGCTGCAGGGCTCAGGCAAGAGAGCTGCAGCAAAAATATCCCTGTGCCCCCTTCACTCAGAGCTTCTCTTTGAGATGCTCCTTGGAGGAGCTCTGCTAGGAGAAGAGCAGTGAGGTCTGAGGCCAATCACGCCCTGACCAAGAGAAGGTTCCAAGGACTCTCCATGAAGAAGTGGTCATAAATACAAGGGCTCCAGCCAGCAAGGAGAGCATTTGCAATTTGCAGCTCTGTGCTCTTGAGCAGAGAAGATCCATTGTGGCCTCGGTCCTGCCCAGGCTGTGCCAAATCAGAAGTCACTTCTACTGAATGTGGCTCTGAGACCGAAATCCTAGCTGCTGCACAAAGCATCCTGTAAGGACACACCGTGAGGCTTCTGGGGACAGAAATCACCTTTTTGTCCTGTTGACCTCTTGCCTTTGAGGAATCTGAGCTGCCTGGGTCTGTGCCAGTGCTTTTCTCACCCTCAGGCACATGGACTCTGCCCTCTGTGCCGTCAGCAGTCCCTGCTCTGCTCTCACCGTCTGGACACTGCTAAGGACCTGGCTGCCTCCTGCCCAGGGTAGCAACTGTGGCACCACGTGCTTGGAGACTGCTTTGCACCATGATAGACTTTCTAGCCAACAAATCCATCCAGACAGGACCCTACACTCTTCTTAGGGGGCTTCTCTCTGTCCCAGCACTGTGTGAACCAGACTGTGGACAGCAAAGCAGAGCTGCTGCCTTGTCACCTATGACCCCAGGAGCAGGAGAAGCAGTTTGAGCTTCTCCTACAGGCTCATCTGGAGCAGGACAAGCTGCTGAAATGCCAAAGAGTTGGATTTTTGTATTTTATTGCCAGATGCCTGAAGCACCGAGGTCAGTACTTCTCCAACTGGGGGCTAGTGCAGACTCCAGCTCCAAGAGGTGGATCCTCCTCACTGCCTGCCCAGAGCTATGCAGGTACCAAGCCAGGACAGCCTGGTGCATAATGATTAGACCACAGCACAAACGAGTCTGGAAATGATGAGTATTGACTTGGGAGACGTCCAGGAGCAGAGAGATTTCTAGTAAATATTACCCTGAACCTCAGGACTTGGCTGCATTTCCACGTCTCGCCCTTGGTGTACAAGCCCCGGGCAGCACTCCCGCTGGGTGCGTGGAGCCCAGCTTATTCCCAGGCTGTAACTCTTCCATCGCTGGCTGCATGCAGAACTGGGGGCAGTGGCCAAAGGCAAGGAGAGGGCATGCTTTGCTTTCCAGCTCATCACTGCTGTTTGGCTGTTGCTCTCGGTCTGGAGCTCCCCAGCTCCATTACTACTCGTTAACAAATAGCGCTGGGTGGATTTAGGACTCGGCTGAAGCCACTGGGAAAGGAGAGCTGCTCTGAAGTCACTGGAGTTTCACCACAAAGAGCGCAGCAGAGACACTGGTGCTGGCCCACTGTGCCCATGGTTACACGTCTTCATCAAAGTGACACTTCTGGCTGCTCGCAGAGGGAGCAGCTATTATCTTGCTGTCTGCTGCTAATGAACTTCTCTGTGGTGAGCAAAGTCCTTTGGTGGGCTTGACTGGCGCTGCTCGTGCCAATTAAAAATGCACAATTAACACCTCAAGCCAGCCTCTCCAGCAGAGCTGCTGTCAGAAAATGTCCCTGAGCCTTTCTGAAGCAGGATGGCTTCACACAGTTAAATCCCCGGGGACCAGCACCGGGTCGCTTGGCCACCCCCCACCGCACGGGCTGGGTGACGCACCCATCACACACCAGGAAGCACCGGGGAGTTGGAGGTGTTTCAGCTGGGAGTAGAGAGACGGCTTCCAAAAGAAGAACGATGGTGAGTCAGTCCCTCCTGGGTGAACAGCAGCACGTCAGAGGGACACCAGCAGCACTCGGTGGGTCTTGTCATTGGCAGTGCCCAGAGATGGCTTCACACTCCAAGGATTTGTCCTTTTCTCTCTGTTTTGTTCCCTTCCACAAATAAGAATTGATATCGTGTCACTTCATCTGGATGTTCTCACATCCTGACAAGGGACAGAGAGGCTCAGGAAAGAAATAGCAGCTGCTGTTTTTTCTCTACCTGGGCTGAGCTCTGTCCTTGCAGGAGAAAGGCTGTGTGCATGCCTGGCTGTGGGGGTGTAGAAGGACACGGAGGACTTCAGCTGCCCAGACATGGTACCTAGTGATGCTCAGCACACTCCAAGGCACCTCAGGCAGACATGGGCCTGCTCAGTCCCACATGGGACCTACAGATGCTGGGGGCCAGGAGGAATCTGAAGCAAAATGACCAAATCGTAGAATCTCTGGCTGGAAGAGACCTTCAAGATCATCCACTCCAGCCATTGACTCAGCACTGCCAAGTCAGTACTAAATCATGTCCCTGAGCATAGGGACAGCCACAATAGCATCAAACATCTGTGGGAAGGCTACTGAAACCTGTCTAGCTGGCTAGGGAGCATGGAAACCTCCCAAGAACAGTAGAGGAGAAGGAACTCTCCACTAGATTCACAGGAAAAGATGCTACTTCTCCTTTAACATCTGTCTCACCCATAAATAAATGCAACTCAAAGAGCAAAGCCTGCAGAGAGGGAGGTGACACTGCCCTGGGAGTGGGAGGAAAGGAGATGGTCATGGGTGCCCTCAACCTGTTGCTTCTAACTCTGAGAATTAAAGACCCAGGATGGCAGACAAGTTAATGCTGTAAAGAGATGCAGAGGGAACGTGTGGAGGGGACACGCACACCTAACCCCTGTGCACAAAGAAGAGAGGACAAAGGGTGAGTCCTTGAGAAATGTGTTTCCTCTGTTAAACCAGACACGGGAGACTGCTGCTGCTGCTGATCTCTCTGCAGAACCCGATGTATGATGTCTCCTAAAATGGAAATCAACTGCAGCCGCGTGTGTGTTTCTGTGTGTCCTGAGAGCCAGAACAAGAACATGACCCTCAGCGGGGTGGGGAGAAGGCAGTGATGAGCTGTCTGCAAATGCTCATTCATTGTTTCAAGCGAATCTGCTTTGTCTGGGTCCATTTTTGGATGGCCATTCTTTAGCCACTCTAACAATTTCACCAGCCAAACCCCGTTGCACTACTTTTACCTGGCAGGATCTCCATGGCTGGACTAGAGAACAGAGCTGGTGAGATGAGAAGCCAGTTGGCTGAGCCTGAATACCTCATTTGCAATGTGCTACCCAAGGCTCCCTCTAAACCTACTCAAAAACTAAGTCACTACCAACAGCTTCTGGCTGATCTGACTCACACTGCGGCTCTGGGATTTACAAAGACACATGGTTCCACCTCTGTTTTTCCGCACGTCTGTCACACTGCCCTGAGAAAACACAGAGGTCTTTGAAATTGCCCCAGTTCTCTGTGTCTTTCTTCATAGGAGAGATATTGCCTTTTGCTCTCTATAGCTACCCACAAGGAGGCTGTAGCCAGGCTGGTGCTGGTCTCTTCTCCCAAATTACTAATGATAGGATGAGGGGAAATGGCCTCAAGTTGCATCAGGGGAGGTTTAGCCTGGATCTTAGGAGGAAATTCTTTCCTGAGAGAGTGGTTGGGCACTGGAACAGGCTGCCCAGGGAGGTGGTGGAGTCTCCATTCCTGGAGGGGTTTAACAACGGAGTAGCTAGAGCACTTGAGGCCACGGTCTAGGAGTTAAGGAGGTGTTGGGATGAGGTCTAGGAGTTAAGGAGGTGTTGGGATGAGGGCTGAACTTGATGACCCTGGAGGTCTTTTCCAGCCATGATGATTCTATGAGAGATGTTCAAGTTCCTTAATCATCCTTGCAGCTCTTCACTAGACTCTCACCAGTAGATGCCAGTCTTTCTTGAATTACAGAGCCCAAAAGTGGATGGTGATGGTGAACGTCAAAGCTCCATTGGTACATGGCTCCATGTTCACCACTTCAGACACCAGTGTCATGGATGTTTCTACACCCAAGGCCAGCAATAACCTTGAAAAGCACTGCTGGATCTCACTGCCATCACACTTCCTCCCCAAGGGTGAAGGCAAGTGGAGAATCACATTATAGGATGTCTCCAAACCCTTATGTGTCCCGATGGGACAGGCTTGCCGTATTTGAGCCCCACCAAGAGGTGGCAACAGGCAGTTCTGCATTGGCCTTGGCAAGTAAGAAATCCGCAATTTGAATTTCAACCAGCCAGTGACACCCCTAGTGTCTCCATTGGGTAGGCACCGTGTGAGCAAAGCTCGTGGACTGGAAGGGGGAAAGGGAGGGGGGCTGCAATAAGAGCAAAAGAGGACATTTGCAAAGCAAAAAATGACACTGATTTTAAAGAGCAGGAGCAACCCTGCCATTTGCAAAGGGCACAGCATCTCCTGGGAGCACCAGGGAACGTTATTGATAGATGGGTAGTTTGAAGGAGCACAAAATGAGTTTGTTTAATAACGAGGCAGGGATTGCTCAATTAGCACACGCTGAAAAACCCTCCCATGAGCAGCCGAGGGTGATGCAGACATGGAAAGCCAAGCGCAGGACTTAGAAGCTCGTACATCAGCTCCTTTCCCCTGGGTGGTGGCACTGGCCAAACACCACAGAACTGCCTTCAGCTGTGAATATGTAAGTGCAAACATCCATTCCCTTCTCATTTGGCTTCTAACCCTTGGAGGATGCTTGCAGATGGCATTTGCACAATACAGAGGGTCAGAAACTTAATTCATAGAAAAAATGAAAAGCAAGACATCCTCTCCCACTGCGAGGCTCCAGCAGGCAGGGATGGATAGAGCTACACACCCAGCAAGAGCTGCAGTGACATGGAGGTCTCTCACTGGAGATCTTGGGGGGTGCCTCCACCTCTTGCCTACACAGTCACTGCCCTTTCCAGCGAGCTGGGGCTGTTCCTGGTTTGCACCATGGGTCTCACCAAAACTGATGTCTGCACTGCTGTAGTTCCTGGCTCATCACCACCTCCCTGCAGAAAGCCTATGGGCGGTCTGTGAGGGCTGTGCATGGCCCCTGCTTGGGTTTGTGGTTGCTGAGTGCTCCAGTGAAGGAGTTGTGACTTGTGTCTGTCTTCGTGCTCACCATCAGCCTAGGATGTGTCTTGGAGGAGGTGGGTCTTTGCCTTTTCCACTGCTGACTCTTCACTCTGCAGCTTCGTGTTGTGAGAAAGACCCGACGCTCTGCAGGAGACGATGCTGATGTACTGGGCAGCTTTATGAGACAGACCAGTAATCAATTCCCCATCCCTCTGCAAAAACAGCTTTCACACTGTGGACTCCACCTGACAATTACACTCCCGGGCTGACCTTTAAATCACGCCTGCCTTCCCCGGGGGGGAGCTGAGCAGAGAGGTCGCAGCCGCAGTGTGTGCACGCTCCGGTCTTGCTTGTGACTCCCCGGTGTGGTTGGAATAATGTGACATGAAAGAACATCTCTTCAAGGACTGGTGGCAGCTGCTTGGTAATGGAAGTATGGGAGAGTGATTGTTCCAAGGGATGGCCCCAGACCTTAGGTGAAAGGCTTGTTAAGTTCAGTCTTAACAAGTTTGTCCCCTGGGGCAGAGCCTTTTCTTGCCCACAGACAGTGGGATGGATGCAGGGTGCTGCAGCTGGTGCCGTGGGCTGGCTGCTCACCAGGCAGGGCCAACTCATGAACCCAGCACTGGAGGAGACAACCCAGCACAGCTATGGCCTCTGGTAAGGTGAGGGCAGGGCAGATTTGTCCTAAGAAAGCTCCCCTGAAAGTGACATATGGGCAAAGTGATAAATCTGTTTGGGGTGGTTTTCTGGTACAGCCAGAGCCTGTGGCTGGAGTTCAGCCACCAATGCTTGGCTGCAGGGCTCAGCAAGACCAGGACACCCCTCCCTCTCCACAGACCAGCACCTCCATGATGCCACTCAACCTTTCTAGAAGCAGCTGTGAAGGGAAGGCTGAGGCTCCCATGGGAGGGCTAAATGCCCAGCTTAGCTGCCATCACACACTGACATTTCAGGTGATTAAAGTTCTGGAGAGGGACCTCCCCACCTGTTTTAACTGTCTGTGCAGCAGACAGCATCTCACCTCCAGATGTGGATGGCTCCAGGAAAACCCACATTTCTTTAGAGCAAACTTCCAGCGTCTGAAGGAGGTCTATAAAGCAGCTGGTGAAGACCATTCCCAAGGAGAGGGAATGATAGGATAAGGGGTCATGGTTTGAAGCTGGAAAAGGCCAGAGGCTGGACAGGATGAGGAAGTTGTTGAATCTGAGGGTTGGGGATCCCTGGAACAGGCTGCCCAGAGAAGGGGTGGAGGCCACATCCCTGGAACCATTGGGCTGGATGGTGCACTAGGCAACTCAGTGTGGTGAGTGTTGGTCCTGCTTGATGTAGAGGGGTTGGAGTAGATGTCCTTTGGAGGTCCCTTCCAACCCAACCCAGTCTATGATTCTATTATGTCCAATCTCTATTTGCAAAGGGGAAATCACAGAGATGAACTGTGGGCTGAGAGCCCACTGCCCCACTTGTGTCAGGTGTGGGGCTGCAGAAAACTTGATCTCTTTGTTTGTTTTAATGGAAGACATTTCTTTCTGCCTCTCACCCCTAGTTTCTTCTTCCTTCCCTAGTTACATTCATTCTGCTGAAAGCCCCTAAAGCGCTCAGGAGCGGGGACTAACCACACACGAGTGAGGATTAGGAAAGCAAAGCAGATTTGCTGGGATTTGAGGCTACAGGTGTCCTCACTGCACAACAGCATGTTCCTCATTGCCTGGGGCTGGAGGTCATTGAAATGAGCAGCTTTGGCTGTTGGTTCCAGCACAGGAAACCAGCTGGTTGTTGAGATCTGCTCCAGACCAGCAATGGACCGGAGATGTGATTTTCCAGAAGGAAAGGATGACCCTTCCTCAGATGAACTCAGAGCAGGGGGTGATGCCTCCACTTGAGGAACCAAACCAAGTGGACTTTTTTTGTGTGTTGGTGCCTTGAGTACCTGTGTAGACATCAAAGATAGAACAAGGGCACCTCTGCTTGTGTTCTGGGCTGAAAAGATGCAAAAACATTACTGCCCTAGGCTGACATTTTCCCAGCTGTGGGAAGCCACAACGGCCACGGAACAGGAGCAGTGGGTCTTCCTGATGTGTTTTGCTGCAGAACCAAGCAGATTTAATTAAACCTCTGTGGAATGTGATCACAAACTGCTCTGCCTTACTTTGCACTGACCTCCACAAACTCCATCACCTTCAGCTCAGCAAGAATTTGAGCTGCATTTGCCTGGGAAGGGAGGATGAGCATTTTCATGCATCGTACCCGCAGACACATCCTTCCCTTAAGCAACCTCTACAGACCAGTATCAGAGGTGGGACTGAGACTCCTGAAACACAGAGTTTATTGCAGTTCTGGCTGAATCTGACTTATTCTGTGTATTTGTGTCTGGATGGAGAACTGAGGGCAGCTGCAGGAGCACAGTGAGGGGATGGTGGCTTCCAGCTGGAGTTGTTTACCCTGGAGAAGAGGAGACTCAGTGGGACCTTCTTCTCTACAACTGGTTGTAGTCAGGTTGGAGGTCAGGCTCTTCTCCCAGGCTACCAGCACCAGGATGAGAGGGCAGGGCTTGAAGCTGACAAGGGAGGGTTAGGTTGCAAGTTAGGAAGCCTTTCCCCATGGAAAGGGTGATCAGACCCTGGAGGTGTTGAAGGCCAGCCTGGCTGTGGCCCTTAGTGCCCTGGTCTGGCCGCTGGGGTGATGTTAAGTCCTGGGCTGGGCTGGATGAGCTCAGAGGGCTTCTCCAACCTCAATGAGTCAGTGATTCTATGATCTCTCAGCCTGAATATCCACATCTTCAGCCCCGCAGCAAGACTCACATCCCACACCCTCTGCAGCATGTTTTGCATTCCCTGGCAGTAGCTAGTCCAGCAAACTGTTTATCACATACTCCAGGTAGGTACCTCCTAGGTAGAACAGTGTAAATAATTGATTTTTTGCTTCGCTGCCAATTTCAAAGAAACAAATAAGCACAAAAAGAATTGCTTCAGGTCAACATGAAATTCAAATCCTCGAAATTCTTTTTGGACAATCAGGAAGTTGGGAAAAAAACCCACTGGGTGATGTGGAACATTTTGTTTGCCCTAATATCAAATGCTCCATTTGAAGCCAGGTATTATCTATAATCACGGTGTAAATAGACCTTAAGGAGGTTTCTAACAAAAGAACTCGGGAAAGAAGGAAACCAGCCCATTTTTACTGTTTCTGTTGTGTGTTTGTGTGTGTCCTGGGCAATTCTTCAAGGCTGAAAGTCATCCAGGGAACAGTTTGCTGCTGCTGAATCTCTGTTCTTTGTGAGACAAAAAGATTTGGCAAAATATTTCACCCAGGTGAAGCTCTTTAGGAACCTTTTCTCCAATGTTCTCAAACCACCTCTTACCCAGTCGACCTGGGATGCATTAAAATGTCTGTTTTACCTGTGAGCAGAGCAAGAAAAACCTGCCCCGGGCAGGCAGCCAGCACAGGAGCTATTTGGGGATAAGCTGGGACGGAGAAGCTTCCTTTTCCCCTTCGAGTGCAGTACAGAGGTTTTGTGCCATTTCAGCTCCACAGAAAGGACTCCTGAAGGACCTGGGTTGAATGATTGACTTCGACAACGCTGTAAACCCAGAGATAATATCCAGATCCTTATGATCTTTTCTGGTCTCTGTTGTCTCTGCAACCCAGTTTTGAGGGTGGTTCTGCACGCAGGGATTGGGCTTCCACTCGTTCCCCAACCGTCTGGTGCCAAGGTAACGCACTTGGGCTGGTCCTGATGAAGCTGAAGCAAAGAGCCACTGGTGGAGTAGGGAACTGAGCCTAGGCGACCTGGCTGGTTGCAAGTTTCTTGGAAACCACATTTTCTGTGATATCTGAGTGCTGTCGCACCAGCCCTTGTTTCTAAGTGCTAGATAGAAATCTTCCCCACGGGGACAAATAGAAGAGACGAGAAGAAACAGAAAATTCAGATGTAAGTGAGGAGCAGATGACAGTTTAAAATTAACAAAATTCTCATTCTTTTTGTGTTTCTGTCGTTCCAAATGGTCGGTGTGAGCACGCAATGAGAAGATGCGATCAAAGCACTTGGAGACACCTCATCCACCGCTCCGTAAGCAGCAAAGTCACCACCCAGCAAACCCCCTTTTGAACCCTGCACGGCAGCAGCCTGACTAATTGCATTTCAGATTAATGAGTCTTTCACTAAAGTTTTAATTGCATAATGAGAACCTTATAGTTCACTTTTAACTGCTGAACTGTTCCCAAATTAACCAGGCGATGCACACGCGCCCGGCACAACCTGGAGCCGGGCTGATTTGCATTCGGTAATTACAAGTGTTTCGCTGGGGAAGCGGCTCTTTGCTTTCTCGCGCGAGCGCTCGTTTCTGCTCCAGCAAACTGTGTTCTTGGACATGTGCGTTACGGTCGCGTCGTGAAAGACCGTTAGTGCCGTTTGGAACTGCCTTCAAGCTGGAGCACACAGCTATAACCGCGCTGTAATTGTTCCCTGCCAGCTGTCTGTGTGGGATGAGAGCATCCTCTCTTCTTGCTTATTCGATGGCAGCAAGTGCTGGTCTCCAAGCTGGAAAAGCTTTGTCCTCACCCTTAGGTTTCCCAAATGTTCACTGATTAAGGACTATCCTGCTAGTCCAGGTCTTGCCATGACTCTCGGATCAATAAGGGAAGGATGGCTGAGCATGGACTGGGATCACAGAATCACAGAACATTAGGGGTTGGAAGGGGCCTTGAAAGATCATCTAATCCAATCCTCATCAAAAGATCAGCCAATCCAATCCTGCCGCAGCAGGATCCTCTAGATCCAGTCACACAGGAACACGTCCAGGCGGGTTTTAAATGTCTCCAGAGAAGGAGACCCCACAACCCCCCTGGGCAGCCTGTTCCAGTGATCCATCACCCTCACTGTGAAGATGTTTCTTCTCATATTGACATGGAACCTACTCTTGGTTGCCCATTGTCCTGCAATGGGGTGCCGCTGAGCAGAATCTTCAGGGCTGGAAAAGCCCTTTATTCTCAAGAGGAATATTTCAAGATTACAGCATTTTGCTAGAATAAAGGTTGTTTGTAGGGAACTTCTTCGTCCCCCTGCAGGCAGACAGCACGGTACAAACCCAGAGCTGTCTGCCAGCCCTTTGGCAAGGCGGGCCGTGCACCGAGGTCCATCACAAGACCCCCAACTTCTTGCCCACAGCTGGCAGAGCTGCTCACTTCTGTGCACCACTGCACTCATTCCTTCTTCATTCACTAGAAGGTCCCAAGGGAAAGAAGCACATGGCCCTTCCCTGAGGGCTACTGAGGTATCTGTCACTGCAACTGCATTTCCTCCGCTTGGATGTCAAGCAATGCTGTCGCAGTCTCTTTGCTTTCCCCAGCTCTCAGCCCAGCTGGCAGCAGAGCAGACTTCTCTCTCTCTTGTCCCTCAGCATCACAGGCCTTCTCCCTGTTCCAGAATCATTATTTTGGCTTAGCTCAGCTGCTCCCCTCCCCTGCCTGGTGCTCTGGCTGTCTGGGTGGCCCAACCTGTCAATACGGGGAGGTCGTTTGATGTCACAAACACAGAGCTTAGGTTTGTCCACTGGACTGTTGTCCAGGCTGTAACTTGAGGGACTCCCTGCTATAAGTAGAAAGGAATTTCGCATGTTTTAGATGCTGATGGCCCTGCAGGTGACCACTGCAGCTCCTTGTTGTGCAGTCTCAACTCATTCTTGTGAACCTGGGTCTCACTTTGCTCCTTCAAGTTTCTTATCTTTAACACCATGTTCTTCTTCCTCCATTCTGCACTAAAGCTTCAACTGAAAGGACCCTTCTGCATCCTTGTCATTCCTTATCCCATTTGTTCTCTGCTCCTTCTCATCCCCTTTGCCAGCCCGGTCTGCATAGCCAGGGGCACTGTCCTGGACGCATTAACCCAGCCTAGAGCTGCCCTGTGTCTGACCTGACAGCAGCTTTCACCCTGTGCTTGGCCTTTCTCCTGCCCCTCTGCAGTCTCTCTGCTGGCACAGAAGGAGCCCAAGGGCCACTTGGCACTGAGCTCCTGCCTCATCCTCCTTTTTGCACCAGTGGGGGGAAGGCACCTTCAGTAAAACCAAAAGGACAACTTTATTTTGCCACCCCAGCCCATGTCTTGACCTGACCATTGAGGTACAAACCTCCCTGTTAGTCTTCTTTTGTTAAAGACTAAGAGATCTTGAGGACACAGCCTTTCCCTGAGACACAGCAGCACAACAGAGGGACCACGTGCAGCACCCCTGAGGGAGTCGGGGGTGTTCAGCCTGGAGAATAGGAGACTCAGGAGGGGCTTTCCCCCTCTCTGCAACTCCCTGACGGGAGGTTGTGGTCAGGCTGGATGTTAGGAAGCCCTTCCTCATGGAAAGGGGGATCAGACACTGGAAAGGGCTGCGCAGGGCAGTGGTGGAGTCCCCATCACTGGAGGCGTTGAAGGACAGAGTGGCTGTAGCCGCCCTGGTTATGTTAGGTCCTGGGCTGGCCTGGATGAGCTCAGAGGGCTTTTCCAGCCTCAGTCTTGCTGTTATCCTGTGAACAGCACCACAGATAACAGGAATACCAGGAACAAAGGCAGGGAAGTTGGGTTTTACTGTTGATATCTTCACACCTCAAGAATGATGCTCCTCCATAACGGGGTGTTACAGTCCAATCCCTCCTGGCTGCAAACTCGATTGTCTTTCCCAGCCCTGTGCAGGGAAGGGACAAAGGCTCTCGTTCGTGTTCAGTACAAAGGGAACAGCAGCGGTTTCCTGCAGCCATCCAGACACCTAATTGAGCTGCCTGGCTGCTAGCGGGGACTGCAGGAGTTCTGTGCTTCTCATTAGTGCCGAAGGCAGCCCGCATGGCGAGCGACACACGCACGCAGCAGTCAGCGCTGCTCCGGAGCTTAGGGAAACAAGTCTCCCTCCTCGCAAGAGCCCTGTTTCTAGTGACCGGGGTTTGTTTTGTGTTCGGCAGTGAGGGACTTTGTGTTTTGTGTTTTGTCCTCTTCTTTCCCCGGCGAAACAATGAAGGTAAATAATCCGACACCCGGAGTGTGGAGAGAGTGTTTGCAGACAATTCCTTGATTAGACACCAGATTTCATTTTGCCTCCCTCTCAGGGTACAGCAGCCACATTCCTCCTCCATTAGGAGTGAAGAGAGGTTCTATAGCAGCAGAGGAACTTAAATCATAGACTCATAGAATCATTAGAGATTGGAAGAGACCTCGAAAGATCATCCAGTCCAACCCCCCAGACACAGCAGGATCACCTAGACCAAGTCACACAGGAGCACATCCAGGTGGGTTTTAAACATCTCCAGAGAAGGACACTCCAGAGCCACCCTGGGCAGCCTGTTCCAGTGCTGTGTCACCCTCACTGAGAAGTTCCATATGAAGCCTCCTATGTTCCAGCTCACACCTGTTGCCCCTCATCCTATCACTTTCCTCTCTTTCCCAGTGGAGGTTTGCCTCGCTGCACACGCACATCTCTATGTGCACGTGTATCCAGGTGCATTCCATAAATATATACACTTTAAGTAAATAGATGCCCTTCAAATACATGTATATACATTAAATAAATATATATACATTAAATGAATATATATACGTTAAATAAATACATATACACATTAAAAATACACGTGCATTAATAAAATACACATACTTTCAATGAATACACACAGACACACACACAAATTGGGATGCCTGTACCTCTCTGTGGAGCAGGGTGACCGTGTGGGTGCTCAGAGGCCCCATATTTGGTTTTACAGCTCAGCTTAACTAAGATTAATGTCCCCTCGCTGTGCAGGAGCCAGCAAAGAGGAAAAAGGGAAAAGCTACCCGGGTTAACTCAGAGCTTTAATGTGATCAAACACCTCACGGGGCTTATTGCTGCCTAAACAGTGCAACTTGGTCCTTTTTTTCGGCCCTCAGGGGACTGTCCCTTCCTTTGGAGATGTGGATGCTGATGATGCTCTCATCCTCCCATCTGCTTTAATGCAGCCACTGTGGGTTTAAAGGAGGAGTCTGCTTTGCAGCCAGGGTCAGATCGCTCAGCCTTTGCAGAGGGGCTGGCATGCAGGGATCCAAACACGGCTCTGCAAATGGGTTTTGTTACTTCTCCAGCAGTCTGTCTACCTCTGCCCCAAAGGGGGATTCCCCCTCCTCCTAAGCAAGCTCCTGCAAGATTACAAAGAATAAAACCTCTCATTTATCCTTTACAGACACAGCTTGGCACTCAGAGCCCATGGGAGGTGTATTTGGCTTTGTAAACCTCCAGACAAAATTCAAACACCTTTGGATTTCAGTCAGCTGAAAAATCTGTGTTTCGTTTGCTTTGTGAGAGTAGCTATCATGGCAAAATTCATCCCCATCTGAGACAGACTTTACAGCACTCAAGTCTTGCTAGAGGCAAGCAGATTTACCCCAGGAGAGCATTTCATCCCACAGACCCCAGAGCCATCAAACGCTCATGAGTTAATTTTTACAGTTGGGTCTCATAGAACCACAGAGTCATTAAGGTTGCAAAACATATCTAAGATCACCAAGCCCAACCATCAACCCAACGACACCCTGCCCCATAAATCATGTCCTGAAGTGTCATGTTTACATACTTTTTGAACCCCTCCAGGGATGAGGGCTTCACCACTGCCCTGGGCAGCCTGGGACAGGCCTGGACAAACCTTTAAGGGGATAAATTGTTCCTAATATTCAGTCTGAACTTCCCCTGGCACAACTTGAGGCCATTCCTCTCATCCTATAGCTCATTCCTTGGGAGAACTCCCACCCTTCTACAACTTCCTTTTAGATAGATACAGACAGTGATAAGGTCTCCCTCAGCTTCCTTTTCTCCAGACCAGAAAACCCCAGTTCCCTCAGTCACTCCTCATAAGTCTTCTCCTCCAGACCTTTCACCAGCTCCACCAGCTAAGAGCAGTGCTGCCCAGCAAATTGGAGAAACTGAGTCACAGCACCACGGGGTGCGGTGCAGAGAAGCAGAATGGACTGACGTGCCAGAGGTGAAGCCCAGCCAGACTGAGGGACAGCAGTGGGAGCAGACACCGACCCTCACAAGGCAGGATGGCCCCTTTGAAAATGAGTGACTGCACCCACTTCAGTGACTTCAGGTTTGGCTGTTTTGCCCGAAGTCCTTGAAATTGCTCTTTGTGGTGATCTGCAAGAAAAGACACTGTGCTCTGTCTCATCAACAGTTCCTCACTTCCAAGCAGTTGTTTCTCTGGGTGTGATTCACTCAAACATTCCATCCTTCCTTACATTCCCCCACCTCAGGATGGCACGGGGATGTGTTTGGGACTCGAGGCCTTTCTGAGCAGTTGCAGCAACCACAGAAAAGGCTTTTCCACATTCTGCAAGGAGGTAGCCTGAGTCACAGCTAATCCACTCCAGAGTGGCCTGAGAAACTCTTTGCTTTGACTACATCCTCACCTGGAGCTGAATTTTGGGCACAACAACACAGTCCCGGAGGACTGGAGCATACTGGGGTACTGGTACAGCCCTGGAAATGCTAGTGCCAGCCTTTTCCATCACTGTGCTGTTCATCACCTCCTGTCCCCAGTTCTGTGCAGGACTCATGGTACTGGCCAGCTCTGAATGGACTCGACTAGGTCACTCAGCCCCTCTCAAACCCTGCAGCAACACCACAGCATCTTCCCAAGGAGAGGGAAGTAGCTCTCTGGGCTGTTCCTTCCCCTGCATCTCATTACCTCTGCGCTTCTTTCTCTTCCTTGGGTGGAGCTGAGCTGGCCCAAAAGTGCCTTAGCAGATCCATCAGGCACTTCTGAAATTCCCAGCAGCAAGTCCCTTTGATGTCAGGAAAAGTCTGAGGACAGGAAAAAGCTGCCTCTGCAGCAGCAGGATGAGGGTCCTGAATACACCCCCCACATATGGCTGCAGCCCCTGGGACTGTGCCCTACACGTGTACTCTCTTGCCCAGCACTCCAGCTCTTCCCTTCACCACAGATTCTCCCCAGCCTGAGCAGCACTGGTGACAGTGGATCCACTGCTCAGAAATGCCTCTGCCACGTTTTTCAGTGCTCCTCAGGCATTTCTGAAGCTCTGCCCTCTGCACCACATCACCCTCTGTGTTCCACTGCAGACACTTTGCCAGCGCAGCTTCCCCAAATCCAGTGGCTTTGCTGTTGGTTCATGGCTGGCAGTTAGGAGCCTTGAAAACACGAGAGCATCTAGTGCTGTGCTCACTGGGCTTGTGGCTAGTGCCTTCTGTGCTTGACTATGTCTAAGTAATTGGCTGCACAAACGACTCCCTGACAGGAGCTGCAACTGTTCATGTTCCGGGAATTCTGGATTCTCAGAATCCTGGGGGATTCTCAGGACAACCTTTAAACCAGCTCTTGGGTGAGTTTTCCTGTAAGAGCCCCTAGTTTCCTGCTCATGCCTATAAATTATCTTTGATAAGTTACCTGGGCTTTACACACATCAATCCCAGCGCTTACCGCCCCTTCCCTGGGGTGCAGGCAGCCCTTGTTTGTAGCTGGTCTCACCTCAAGTACTGGGGGCAATGCTGAGCCCCTCAATTCAAGAAAGAGATTGAGGGGCTGGAGTGGGTCCAGAGGAGCAACAAGAGGAAGGGACTGGAGGGAAAGGCTGATGAGGAGATGCTGAGGGAGCTGAGGATGTAAACATGTAAACATCCTCAGCTGAGGATGCCTGGAGAAGAGGAGACTCAGCGGGGACCTTCTCCCTCTCTCCATCTCCTTGAAGGGAAGTTGTAGTCAGGTGGGGGTCAAGCTCTTCTCCCCAGCAACCAGCACTAGGACAAGAAGGCAGCACCTAAAGCTGCCAGGGGAGGGTTAGGTTGGATGTTAGGAAGCCCTTCCTAATGGAAAGCGTGGTCAGAGCCTGGAATGGACTGCCCAGGGCCGTGGTGGAGTCCCCATCCCTGGAGGAGCTGAAGGACAGAGTGGCTGTGGCCCTTAGTGGCCTGGTCTGGCTGCTGGGGTGATGTTAGGTCCTGGTCTGGGCTGGATGAGCTGAGAGGGCTTCTCCAGCCTCTATAATCTGGGATTCTGTGATTCCATCATGATCCAAAGCACAGCACAAAGAGCTGGGGGAAGAAACCCTGCCACGTGTAGACAATAACAACATCCTCGTAGTAAGTGCAGCAACAAGGAAAACAAACACTTTCATTAATAATAATAATAATAATTTTGCAATCAGCATGTCAGCAGGTACCTAATGGTCTGTTCCCCCTAAACTGAGATGAATTGGCGACGCGTGGTTTAAATACGGGTTAGGGTTTGCTTTGTCAACGCCGTGCAGCGTCTCGGAGGAGCAGAGAACCGGTGCGTGTGATTGCTTAGGGCTGCATCCCCTGCATGAAGCTGCACGAAAAGTTATCGTGGACTGAGTGGAATTGAAAAAAACCCACATTTCTGTGGCTGTTTGCAGCCCTCTTGTCAGAAAACACGATGCAAGGTTTTTCTTGCAGGAGGACGATGCTTCATCAGCAGCTGTTGAAGGCAGGAGCGTTGCTTCCAACACAATCAGTCTCGTTTTCAATAGCTGTAAGTGATGGCATTTTTATAGCCTGTTGGAGCCCAGTCATGGGCTAAGATCTTACTGTAAACGTTGCTGTGCAAATGCCAAGCAAAAGACAGCCTCAGCAACCAGAAGATGAAGTCCTGCAATTAATCCGTGCTCCAATCAGGCCATTATTCAGTGCTAAGTGGTCAAGCTCTGCTTTAAACGGCTCTTGGGGGCTTGGGGTTCTTTTATTTTCATTGAATTTCAGAAGTCCTCAGATCAGAGGAAACACTCCAGGGTAATCTCTCTAATCCACCTATCGATTCATCACTGAGCGGAGATCGGAAGCAAAACGCGGTTCAGAGATGCCTTGTCCCTGCCTGTGTGGGATCTGCCCAGGGACAGCTGCTGCCTGCGCTGCTTTTCTTCAGCTTCATCCTGAGCTGCTCCCTGCATGAGGAGACTTGCTCTGGGTGTTGGAAAATTGGTGTAAATGTAAAATGATTGCAAAAAACCTGGATAGACAGATGCTTGGATCTGGATCTCTGAGTAAAATGCAGCATCAACAGCTTGAAAGCCAGAGGTCTCTCATGGCCTTGGCCCTGCGGTGGCAGGCAGCACGGTGACCTGCTGCTTAGTCCAGCTGTGGGTCAGCAAAGGACACTCATCCCAAGCAGCTGGGCTCAGAGCAGCTAAAGCCCTCATTTCTGCCACAGGGCACAGATGCTGGGTCAGTGTGAGAAGCTGGCAAGTGCATTTCCCTTTGGGAAAGCAGGTACCTACACAAGAGATACCTGCACCACGTTCTCCCTTGCACCACAGATGTGAAATGGGATGCTTTGGCGCTGGGAAAACTCTCAAGTTTATTTCTAGAGATCCAAAAACTCAACACACTGGATTTTTCACAGAATTGCAGAGTATTTGAGGCTGGAAAGGACCTCTAAGATCATCAAGTCCAACCTTCAAGCCAACACCGTGACCACCAGACCATGTCCCACAGTGCCCACATCCACTGGCCTTTTGAACCCTTCCAGGGATGGGGAGTCCATCACTGCCCAGGGCAGCCTGTTCCAGTGTTTAACTGCTCTTTCACTACAGAAATGCTTGATTTGAATGTTCTATGGGATTGTTTTATATAGAATCACAGAATCATCCTGGCTGGAAAGGACCTCCAGGGCCACCAAGCCCAGCCCCATCGCAACATCTCCCAAACCCCCAGGCCATGGCCTCAAGTGCTCTAGCTGCTTAGTTTTTAAACACTTCCAGGGATGGTGGTTCCACCACCTCCCTGGGCAGCCTGTTCCAGTGCCCAACCACTCTCTCAGTAAGCAGTCTTCCTAAGACCCAACCTAAACCTCCCCTGACACAACTTGAGGCCATTTTCCCTCATCCCATCATTAGTGATTTGAGAGAAGAGACCAGCACCAGTCTTGCTACAACCTCCTTGTAGGTAGCTGTGGAGAGCACTGAGGTCTCCTCTCAGACTCCTCTTCTCTAGAGGAAATAACCTTGATTCCCTCAGCTGTTCTCCATAGGGCCTGTTTGGCAGCCCTCTCCCCAGCCTCGTTGCCCTTCTCTAGCCCCACTCCAGACCCTCAATGTCCTTCTGATTCTTTGGCGCCCAAAACTGGACCCAGTACTCAAGGTGCAGTCTCACGAGTGCAGAGTACAGGGGCACCATCACCTACCTACTCCTGCTGGTTCCCTGTTCCTGATCCAGGTGAGGATGCCGTTGGCCTTCTTGGCCACCTGGGCACCCTGGTGGGTCCTGTTCAGCCAGCTGCCAAACAACAGCCCCAGGTGCTTTTCTGCCAGGCAGCTCTCCAGCCACTCTGCCCCAAGCCTGAACGTCCAATCTGAACTTCCCTTGGGGCAACTGGTGGCCATTTCCCCTTGTCCTGCCAGAAGTTACTGGGGAGAAGAGGTCAACAGCAGCACCCTATAGCCTTCTTTCAGGGAGCTGTAAAGTGCAGTGAGGTCTCCTCTCAACCTCCTCTTTAAGCTGAAAAGTGCCTTTTTTACAAAACAATGACTCCTGGCCACAAAAGCCTCAGCTGGAGGTTGCCCAGCTGTCTCTAGTGAAGAAGAGATGAGCTGAACGTGCAGCAGAGCACTAACAACCCGCTCAGTTTCATTGTCTGACATGTCCATATTCACATGATGCTGCATTTAAAGTGCACAAAAGCACTGTGACACCATCCAGTGCTGAGGAACAAAGGAACTGTGGGGAGTGCACTGCATATTTTATAGCTTCTGGACAGCTAGAGAGAACCAAAAACAATGCCACTCTCTCCCCCTGCTCACCCACTTCTCCCATATGTTGCTTTCCCTCCTCCATGCTTCCTGCTCTCCACTTGGCACCATCTGCCCTGCCCGTGCCTTCCCTGCAAACACCCTCCCGTCCTCCTTTGCCTGGCACCCTCCTTGGCATCACCTTCAACCAGGTTCCCTCTCCAGCACTGGCTCCTTCCCTTGGCTTTGGTCCAGCTTCACGCCTTCCCTGCTGCCATTGGGCTGGGACTGAGGGGGTCCATTCCCTCCCAGCACATCTGATCTCGTTGCTGCTTTACAATCAGGAAGGAACTAGGAGGCAAGAAGAGCTGGTTTTTCACCTGGGGTTTGATGTGGGGCTCAATCCAGAGCCACCCGTGGCACAGCATGAGCCAAAGCGCTGTGTGCCCTGCAAGGCTCAGGATCTGTGTCTGGGCAGGA
Organism: Rhinopomastus cyanomelas; assembly: GCA_013400115.1. Taxonomy (NCBI): domain Eukaryota; kingdom Metazoa; phylum Chordata; class Aves; order Bucerotiformes; family Rhinopomastidae; genus Rhinopomastus; species Rhinopomastus cyanomelas. The sequence goes on along the minus strand of VXBP01005372.1, from coordinate 173,438 downwards.
TGTACCACAAAATCCCACAGATCCCTGCTGACCCTGGCACCTCCCTGACCTCCAAAAACAGACCCTGGGGCAAACTGGTGAAAACTCCACCAGGCATTATCTTCGTAGCACCTCCAAGCTCCCCAACAGGTCAACACCTGGCAGTAATCTCCAGAAGGAAAAACCAGACTAAAACTCTTGTAATTTCCACCAGGTATTACTGATGTTCCTGTCCTGACCCTTCTCCTCACCCCAGCTTCCAGGAGTGTTCTGAGCATGTTAATGCCCAAAGCAGCTTTCTGCTCCACTAGGCAGCGGGGGAAGAGGAAATGGAATCAAATCTCTGCCATGGAAAAACGATTTCTTTATGTTCACTCACTTTTTACCTAACAGGAGCTTCAGCTTACAAAATCAGAAGGATGGGAAATAAGTGTCTTATTCAGTGCCATTTGAAACGTAGCTCATCTCTTCTAGCTCTAAGAGGAGAGAAAACCCCTGGGGAAGCAAGAAAGACCTGGGGAGAGAGCTCAGGGGTGCTGCTGGCCATACTGCCACCTTCTCTCTTTGTCACCCACTTTCTTTCCCTTTCCCTCCCCCTTTACTAATAAAACTAATCTCTCTCCTTCCTTTAATGGAGCCCTGGAGAAAGCAAACAACTGGTGGGTAGCTGGAGCCCAACCCAGTGATGCCCTTGTGTGGAACTCCTGCCCCCAGGCACAGTTTGGCCCAGGGTCGCTGGCTGGGGCTGGACACAGCCGTGCAATGGAATCATGGAATAGTTCAAGTTGGAAAAGACCTTTGAGATCTTTGGGTCCAACCGTGAACCCAGCTGTTCCAACCCACCCTAAACCCTGTCCTTGAGCTCCAGATCTCCACGACTGGGAAACATGGCCAGGGATGGCGAATCAACCCCCTCCCTGAGCAGCCTGTTCCAAGGGCTGAGAGCCCTTTCCAGGAAGAAGTTTCTCCTCAGGGCCAACCACAGCTTCCCCTGGGGCAGCTTGAGGACATTTCATCTGGTCCTGTCCCTTGTTCCTTGGGAGAAGAGACCAACTCCCACCTCTCCTGTCAGGCAGTTGCAGACAGCGAAACGGTCTCCCCTCAGCCTCCTCTTCAGGCTAAACAACCCCAGTTCTCTTGGCTGCTCCCCATCAACCCTGTCCTCCAGATCCTTCACCAGCTCCACCACCCTTCTCTGGACCCACTCTAGCCCCTCAGTGCCCCTCTTGTTTTGAGATGCCCACGACTGACTCCAGTACTTGAGGTGAGGCCTCACCAGTGCCCCGTACAGGGGGACAATCACTTCTCCACTCCTGCTGGCCACACTGGTTCTGATCCAAACCAGGATGCTGTTGGCCTTTTTGGCCACAGTGCTGGCTCTTATTTAAGCAATTGTCAATCATTATTCCTAGGTCTCTTTCTAACTCCTTCCATGCTGTGGCACAGGCGTGTGCTCCTCATCCTCAAGGAGGTTCTGAAAGGCACTGAAAGCCGATGGTCGCTTGGACACAGGCAGCAGCTCCTTTTGATGGTCAGATTGCATCAAGTGAAGAAGACAGGATGTGGAAATACTGACATTTCCCACCCTGTCAGAAGCTCCATTGGAAAGTTCGAGACTGTTGTGTTGTATTTTCCTTCTCGTGCTGTTCCCACATCATCCTGTGATGCCAGGAGCAGCCACACAGCGACGGCACATAGCCACACGGCACAGACCCGCCGCCGGGGTTGTAACCTGGCAGGGGGCTGCAGCTGAAACGCTGCAACGTCTTGTTCCTGCCTCTGAGCCAGCTCCTGCCACCCTCCTTCTGCTGCATTTCCTCCTGCTGCCTGTAAAGCTGAAAATATCGGGTCTGTGCCTTCCACCCCTCGGGTGTAAAGGTACGTGGACAAGCTTGTGGCCATGGGGCTGAGCCTGCAGGATGCTGAGCCTGTTCTCTCATCAGCCAAGGGATGTTCAACACATGGAACAGTTGTCTGAGAGGTCCTAGTTGGAGGAGGGTCTGATTGCACTAGTGATTGGTCTCTAAGAGACCACAACATCCCTGGTCCAGCACACACTCTGCTGTACTAGAAGCATCCTTTGTCCAGATAAGCTTCCAGCAGCACCAGTAGGTTCAAACAGCCAAGAGCTGGATCAGCTTCATCCAAAGGCTGAGAGCAGACACCAGCCTTATCCCTTAGATGTCGTGGGGCTTGGCTTTAGGGTGCAGAAGGACTGTTCTTAAGATTGGTGCTGTTATCCGCAAACCCTGAACTCAGGGTGTAGCTCCAGATGGGTTGGATCGTGGATTTCCCAGTGCAAGCCCCAACCACAGAGATGATTCTTGGTAGGAGCTTTTCTCTCCACATCACACCCAGGACTTGAGGATAACTTTTTGTGGTTCCCAGTTGAAAAGGAAGAGAACATCGAAGTCTGGCGTTTGGGGAGTCAGCATTTCCCAGTGTAGAACAGGCTGTTCCAACCCCTCAATGGCCAGGACACGTGTCCTGAGCACTGGGGATGTGGACATGTCCCCCGTATCGCTGGGTATTGGCTCAAGTCATGGACCTTCTAGAGCTTCCTGTGAGAAATTACTTTATGGAAACACACTGCCAAGCAATTCTCCCCGGTGCTCGGCGTGGACTCTCACTTTCTTAGTGCTGTGGAGTCATCCCTGGTTTGAGCTGCCTGCATTCGCTTCCCAGCGAACACGCTTTGCATACTTATTAAAAAACTAGGATTGCAATTTAGCTGTAACCAAAGGGGCCCCTTAAGCATCAGATTCCATTTCTCCATTACTTTAGTTTCCATTAATCACCACCTCTTGTGGTTTCCAGGCCAGCAGGTTAGAGGGAGCCTCACAGATAACTGCAAATGGCATCACCACTGGGATCTCCTGGAGGGTCGTTCCAATGGTTTCTGTTGTCCTGCATTGACACTGTGTGAACCTGGAAGAAGCAAGATCACCTGGCTGGTTTGGGTTGGGGTAGAGACAGGGTTTCCTTCCACCTGGCACAGCACCGGCACCGCATCTCCTACAACCTCCTTCAAAATGCCCTCTCTTCCAAAAACAAACAGCTGAAGCTGTCATTGTGTCTCCTGCCATTGAAAAACAATGTAAAATACAATCCAATGCCAATGGATTTCTACTTAAATAAAAGAGTTAGTAATTACTACGACTCTGAGCTTTTCAGGGCTGAAAACATGTCACATTTCAGAGCTGTTACCCATCCAAACCCTCAGCAATGCTGGAAATGCCCTGAGGGGAACCCAGTCTGTTGTGCACACACTATTCAAATATATTTTTATAAGAGCAGATTGTGGTTTTGTTTATTTAGAGCTCTTTTTCCTTGCATATGCTTTACTATTTTGAGCTGGTTGATGAAATATTACTGCCTCTAGACTTTGGCTACCGTCTCGCTGTTACCTACAGTAAATGCTCACAGATCCACAGATCCACACAGGTTGGAAGTGACCTCGAAAGATCATCTAGTCTAATTCCCCTGCCAAGTGTTTCAGGAAAGAGGAGAGGAGACATGGTCACATTTTTCAGGGTTAAATCCACACTTGTCCTGTGTTACTGGGATGGACTGGTGGCACCCCCAGGCCTGATGTCTTCATTTACTACAGGCATGGGTGTGACAGGGATTTAGCCTGGAAATTCTATCAGCCACAAGCACTTCTTGGTGCTTCAGAACAAAATCTCTCACAGAAGAGTGAAAGCCCACAAGGTGAAGCCCCACTGCTGAGAAGAGATGAGTTTTATCTCATCTAGGCTGGGGACTGAGCTGTTGGAGAGTAGTTTAGGACAAAGGGACCTGGGGGTCCGGGTGGACAGCAGGATGACCATGAGCCAGCAATGTGCTCTTGTGGCCAAGAGGGCCAACAGCATCCTGGGGTGGATCAGAAAGGGGGTGGTCAGCAGATCAAGAGAGGTTCTTCTCCCCCTCTACTCTGCCCTGGTGAGACCACACCTGGAGTATTGTGTCCAGTTCTGGGCTCTTCAGTTCAAGAGGGATGTGGAGCTGCTGGAGGGAGTCCAGCATAGGGCAACAAAGATGATGAAGGAGGTGGAGCACCTCCCTTACGAGGAGAGGCTGAGGCAGCTGGGTCTCTTGAGCTTGGAGGAGACTGAGGGGTGACCTCATTAATGTCTATAAATATGTGAAGGGTGGGTGTCAGTAGGGTGGAGCCGGGCTCTTCTCAGTGTCATCTAGTGATAGAACAAGGGGCAATGAGCGTCAGCTGGAACATAGGAGGTTCCACATCAATATGACAAGGAACGTCTTCACAGTGAGGGTGATGGAGCACTGGAACAGGCTGCCCAGGGTGGTTGTGGAGTCTCCTTCTCTGGAGATATTTAAGAGCTTCCTGGATGTGTTCCTCTGTGACTTGGTCTAGGTGATCCTGCTGTGTCAGGGGGGATTGGACTAGATGATCTTTCGAGGTCCCTTCCAATCCCTAGTGATTCTATGAATGGAGTGGTTTGGTAGTGAACAGGCTTTCCCAACCAGATGAGGACCTTAATGGACTGTCCATAGGAGGGTCACAGGGAAAGGTTTCTGAGGCTGGAGAAGGACCATGGAGGATACCACAGGATGGACACCTGGGGAACTGTCCAGAAGAGCTGAGTTAGGACAAGAAAGACATTTAAATGAAAAAACCCATCCTAGACAGTCTTTTTGGGACAAGGCTTGGAAAACTCACCTGTCAGGATGGTGAAGGAACAGCGGAGGAACAGGTGGGGATGGGAATGTTCAGAAAACCTTGGTAGATGTGGAGGTATGTGGGTGTTTCTGAGCTTGGCTCAGCACACAGTTCCCGCTTCAAACTATTTGTCTGCTGCCCTGTCAGCCTGATCCTCCTTTGAATGGTCATTCAGGACCTTCAAGGGATCTCTGCCTCCTCTCTGCAGTTTTCCTTGCAAAGGAGCCCCATTCTGACCTGGCTCGCTTGGATCACAGATGGCTCCATGGGAAGAAGTTAAATGACTCAGGCACTAACGTGGTGATAATCAGGTAGTCAGTCTCGAGGGGCCTGTCTGGAACAGGTATTCCCGATAAAACAAAGGGTGGTTTTATAGAAGGATGAAAGACAATTAATGAAGGGATGAAAACAACTTTAAAAATAAATACAGATGTTAGTTGGCTCCAGAACTTTGCCAAAGTAAATCCTAATTAAATCCCAGTTAAGTCAATTCTGAGGATGCGTCTGGATCTAAACAAAACCTCTTTGTGCTGCGCCGCTGTCTATATAATGAAAAGTGTTTTAAAAGCCTTCGCTCACACGACGCTTGAAAAGGCTCCTTTGGAAGCCAACAACAGAAAGCTGCCGAGCCAGCCCGTCCCCAGCACGTGACAATAATTCCCTCCCAGTAACAAAGCACTTGTCTCCCAGTGATCAGCATGAGCTGCTGCTGGTAACTCGTCTAATTATCACTTTCAAGAATGATATCTCCCTTTTAATGAGAGCGCACCGCTGCCTTCTCTCCTGCTCATCCGCAGAAGGTCAGAAGCTGCTTTTATGTTCAGGCTGCTTCCACCTGGAGAGGCTGGTGCTGCCTTAAAAGCTGCCAAGTAGCCGCCTCAGAAATTGCTTCAGAGAGGTTCCTGGGACTTGGAAACAGCGTTCTCGGAGCTCTTTCCCGAAGGTTTCTTAGATGTAGCTGTCGTTGAGCTTCACAGGGAGGGATTATTAAAAACAGCTCCTTATTTATTTATATTTTAATAGCAGATTTGGATTTGGAGCCTAATCCTCCCTCCCCAGTCCTGCAGTGCCACGGGTGCCGGCGCGGCGCCTGCACGGGAGCCACAGCCGCTCTGTCTTTGCTGCAAGTGAGGAGTAAAACCCTTCCCTGGGAGCTTTTTAGCTCTCATTAAAGTGGAGGGGGGACTTTCAGCCTGGCCTCACGGTTTAATCTCACGCTCAGGGTGGGCTTTACAGAGTCTCTTCAGCCACTGCTTCGGATGAAGGATTTTTTTCCCACTGAAATAATCTTTTGGAAGGAAAACACCTACAAAGAGGCTCCAGCTTCTCGCTGTTTGTCTTAATTTTTATTACTTATTTCTCTACCACAGATGGTGCTTCACAGCCAAGAAGCATCTTTCCACTTCTCTTTCCTACAGCCAGATGACAGAAGATGTGAAGGGCCACCTCGAGAGCTCACAGTGATGTCCCTGACCAGTGATCCAACTTCTGATGTCTTCCCACAACAAAACACACTCAGATAAGGAATTCATGTGGCTCAGTGGGCACAGAGGATGGTCTCTACCCACCTCAAGGGCACAGGGGCTGTCTGAGCTTGGGGTCTGTCAAGGAGCACCTGCTGTCGTGGCAGGAACACAGGCACAGGGCATCGGCCAAGAGCTCCTCACATTAAAGCTTGGAAGGGAAGAGATTTGCTGCTAAGAGAGGATTAATTTTATGAGTCATCAAAATCTCAATTGAGATGCAGAGAAAAGGATTGAGGGAGAACATTGCAGCGAATGAGGTTATAAAATGAGAGAATCTATCACAAACTCCCTCAAAGGTAGGGAGCACATTCTTAATTCTTATTTAATGGCACCATTCCCTGTGTCAATAGCTTGGTTAAAGACTAACTAGAGGCACTGTCCATCTGCAGGCTGGAAGAGATGCTGGAGATGCTCTTTAGGGTGATGGCACAAACTGCTGCTCTTCTCATTTCACCTGCAGCCATTCCAGGAAAACAAACTGTGTTTCACTCTTTGGAAAATCCTGCAGGTGACTGCTCGCTTCATCGGCAAGATGACCCACCCCGACCCCTGGGAACAGGGAGCATCTGCTCATTAACAAGTCCTCGTGCTCCAAGCATGAGGAGCCTCAGACACGACAAGACACAGTCATCATGCCACAGCGGGCTCGGATCCCAATAAGTGCTGCCATTTTTCAAGTCAAATGGCCTTGGAAGCATTAAGTATCCTGACAAATGGAGCTTGGGGTCTCGGTGTGAACTTCTGTAGTGCTTGATTTGAGCTTTGCCAGAGCAGAATCCTTGTGAAAGACACTTCATCACTGTGTTCTGACGCTGCCTCTCTGACATGCCTGCGCTGGGGTCCTCGCTTGTGTTTCTACAGATGTTTTACCAGTGCCCTTCCCTCTCTGCCAGCTTTACTTCCTCAAAGCTCTCCAGTGCCACAGTGTTCTCATTGGAACCTCTGCCTCTCTATGAGCTTTGGGCTGTGGAAAGAAAAGTGCAGTAAGAAAACCCACTTAGCCTGGAGCTGGGTCACCTCAAGGTCCTTCCCATGATACTTGCTGCATCTCTCAGTCGATACCATCAAGGCAGGACTCCAGAGCATCCTTCACATGCAAGTAGAAGAGATGTCTGGATGCGTTTGGCAGCAAGGAGCTTCAGCTCAGAGCTCCAACTCCCATAAATTGCCTGGTGTGGATGGACTTGGGTGCAAAGTTTTGCCAGAGGGTAGAAACGAAATGTTAGACCTGATAGATCAGGCTGCACCCCCTGTATGTGAACAAGTTCTATTTCCCTGTTAAACTGCTGTCTTTTTCAAGCCTCCAGGCTCCTGTCCATCCTTTCGGGTGGCCTCTGCAGTCTGGGAGCTTTTTCTACTGAATGAGGGGCTGCCACCTTGGCACAAGAACTTAGTGTTGTAAAACCTCACCCAGGATTTTACAGCTTGATTATCACAGAATCACAGAAAACTAGGGATTAGAAGGGACCTTGAAAGATCATCCAGTCCAATCCCCCACCACAGCAGGATCCCCTAGATCAAGTCGCACAGGAACACGTCCAGGCAGGTTTTAAGTATCTCCAGAAAAGGAGACCCCACAACCGCCATGGGCCACCCCTTCCAGTCCTCCATCACCCTCACTGTGAAGACATTTCTTCTCATATTGATGTGGAACCTACTCTTGGTTGCCCATTGTCCTATCATTGGATGACACTGAGCAGAGAGAGCCTGGCTCCATTCTCCTGACACCTACCCTTTCCACATTTATCAACATTAATGGGGTCACCCTTCAGTCTCCTCTTTTCCAAGCAAAAGAGACCCAGCTCCCTCAGCTTTTCCTCATCAGGGGGATGCTTCACCCCCTCCATCATCTTTGTGGCTCTGATTATCCCAGGTTGAGAGCATGAGAGCCTGTGAATTCTGTGGCTGCGGTCACTGGGTGCTCAAAAGCGCTGAAAACAACAATTTTTTCTGCAAAAAGTGGAGTGATCTGTTCTAGAAATACCTTCACAGCCCTTGGACATGCTCGACCTTCCAAGCAATAGAGCCAAGACCACCTCTTCATGGCCAGGCTGGGCGCTCTGGGGTGTGATGACCTTAGTGTTGGTGATAAATGCATCCCCAGAAGTAACTAAGCGGTGGAGCTGGGTAAGAAACCAGCAGGCTCAGTGTTTTGATGCTGGAAGCTGCACTTCACCGAGATGCTTTGGGGAAAAGTATCATTATACACAAAATGTTGGGGGTTTTTTTAAAGAGGGAAGGCAAAGCATTTTGATGATGCTGAAACATGGTGACAACATCATAATGGACCTTTTCAGGTTCTCATTTTGGAGTCTCGCTCTGCCTTTGTACGGGTATGTACCAGCAAGAGAACATGATTAACAGTAAATAGCAGCCTCAGCACGAAATTTGCAGGTTTGGTAGAAACAAACTGTTCAGATCAATCCTGCGATGAAAACATCTTCAAAACAGGCGTTTTCTCAAAATTGCCTTTGTTCTGCAATCTCTCTAAATTTGAATCTTATTCATTATGGGGTTTTTTGCACGTTTTTCGTGACTTTGCCTTGGCTTTGTCCTGCTTTGGGTGTTTCAACACACTCAGTTCTTCTGACCCTTAAGCTTCAAAGCCCCGTTGTGGCAGGTTGACCCCCAGCCGCTGGCCGTTTGTTGTCTGGATGCAGAGGCTGAGGGTGCTGCCACACGCAGCCCCAACCAGCTGGCTCTTGCAGTGTCTCTGTCTGCCATCAGATGGTTAAGTCCAAGTGTCATCAGGACCCATCAGCCTCTTCACTTGTCATCAGCTGCCTGTCCAAGGGCTGGCAATGTAAAGGCTCCGCAGAATTCGTAACTGTTGGCCAGCAGCTAGAAATTAGCAGTCATTTCCTTAACATTGCTGATGCAGAAAACAGTGAGAATGACCACTTGCTGTCAATGCCCAGATAACCCTGGAATGGGTTGCCCAGGGAGGTGGTTGGGGCCCCATCCCTGGAGGTGTTTAAGGCCAGGCTGGATGGGGCTCTGGCCAGCCTGGTCTAGGGTGGGGTGTCCCTGTCTGTGGTGGGGGGGTTGGAACTGGATGATGGCTCCTTCCTGCCCTGAGTGACTCTGATTCCATGGCTTCTCCAGTCAGGTGAGCCTGCTCTGGCAGGGGGATTGGACTAGATGATCTTTTGGGGTCCCTTCCAATCCCTGATGATTCTATGATTCTATGAATTTGCCCATCCTTCTGGACCTCCCATTCCCCAGCCCTTTGCCACCCCCAAATCCGTGCCTGGGGTCATCACTGGAGCCAGCAGTGGTCCTTTAGCACAGAGATGTGCAGAAGAGCAGCTGTGAGCCAACAGCATCTTGTAGCTGTGTTTGTCCCCTATGTGTGAACGCCCTGCAGAGCTGTTTTAGCTACATGACTGCTCTGTTCAAGTTTGAACACAGAGGTCCAGCTAGGAGTGGAATTTTGGACACAAGATACAAATCTCAACAGTGTGAAGTTGGGGGAAACTGGATTTTTGGGAATATTTGTCTGTGGGAATGTGGCCAGGTTAAAGGGCTGCTGCTCGTCCCAATTACAGAATAACAGACTCACAGAATGTTAGGGATTGAAAGTGACTTCAGAAGATCATCCAGTCCAGTCCCCCACCACAGCAGGATCACCTAGATCCAGTTGCACAGGAACATGTCCAGAAGGGTTTTAAATGTCTCCAGAGAAGGAAACTCCACAGCCTTCCTGGGTAGCTCTTTCCAGTCCTCCATCACCCTCGCTGTGAAGAAGTTCCTTCTCATACTGATGTGGAACCTCCTCTGTTCCAGCTCACACCTATTGCCCCTTGTCCTATCATTGGGTGCCCCTGAGCAGAGCCCGGCTCCATCCTCCTGACACCCTCCCTTTCCATGTTTATCAACATTCATGGGGTCACCCCTCAGTCTCCTTTTTCCCAAGCTCAAGAGACCCAGCTCCTTCAGCCTTTCCTCACCAGGGAGATGCTCCATTCCTTTCATCATCTTCGTGGCTCTGTGCTGGGCTGTCTCCAGCAGTTCTGTGTCCTTCTGGAACTGTGGTCTTACCAGGGCAGAGTAAAGGGTAGAAGAACCTCTCTTGATCTACTAACCACCCCAGGATGCCACTGGCTTTCTTGGCCACTAGGGCCCATTGCTGGCTCCTGGTCATCCTGTTGGCTACCAGGACCCCCATGTCCCTTTCTCCTATGCTGCTCACTAACAGGTCAGTCCACAACCTACACTGGTACCTGGGGTTGTTCTTGCCCAGATGCCAAATTCTATACTGCCCTTGTTATAGTTCACTTAACATCTCCATGCCCAGCTCTCCAGCCTGTCCAGGTCCCTCTGGATGGCAGCAGTCTGCTGGGGTGTCGGCCGCTCCTCCCAGCTTTGTGTCATCAGCAGACTTGCTGACAGTGCACCCTAATCACTCATCCAAGTCATCAATGAATAGATTGGATAGGACTGGTGCCAGTACTGACCCTTGGGGGACCCCACTGGGTCAATACAGACCTCTAACTGGTCTCTGTCTCATTGCCCACTACTCTCTCCCATTCCCATTCTTTTTCCCATTCCCATTCCCAACCCTGCTCAAGTCACTCATTCACTGCACATTCCAGAACACCAACCAGCATCTGGGACATCTGTTTGTGCTGCCATGGTGTCAAACACATTAAACCTCCCCGTGCTCTCGCAGCCCTGCCGTCGACGCATCACATCGATGTCTGTCCTCAGCACTCACGTCTCTTGGCAGTGAGAGTACTCAGCTCATAAAATTAACAAGATGTTCCTCCAAGACCCCAAAATCAGGAGCTACCTGCATGAAGCCAGCAAAGCAGCTTTGCTGTTGTTCCCTGTGCACCTCTGTTATTTTACAACTGGGTGCTAATGGTTTGGCAAAAGCCCCCTGTGCCAAAGGTGAACCTCCTTCAGGGAAGCAGTTGTGGCTGCTCAGAGAACACAGGTTGCAGAAGCCCTGGAGGTCTCGTTCTGCTGGAACAAGTGCAGCCCTTTATTCCTTTGCCATTAGATGAAGAACCTGTATCAAGTGCCAGGTTCTCCTCGTGCAGCTTCCCTGCTTTCAGAGCAGTTCAAGCTCTCTGCAAGAGGCCAGCTGCATGGCTGGTTTGTGCTGTGCCTTGGCTTTACCCTGTCACAGGGTCCTCATTTCTGAAACCATCTCATCACAAGATGTTGATTAAAGGGTGTCTAAAATGCAGGCAGTGTTCTGAAGAGCAGAGATCACTAAACTGTACGTAGATGTTGAGGGCACTTCTTGCCTCATCAGAACCACTGAAGTGAACATTTCAGGTACTCGTACTCCTCATGTGCTGCTGTTCTCAGAGATTTAATCTCATGCTTGCCACAGGAATTGCTGGTTTGTCTCTCTCCAGCAGCATCAGAGTCGCTCGCAGACTGTGCCCTGTTCTCCACTTGATGGATGAGAAATATAAAACCAAAAACTTTCTTAATACAAGAGCTAAGCACTCGTGGATTTCCACCCAGGGATGCACTTGCACAGCTCTGCGCTGGGTTTCGTCCCAAATGGTGCGAAGGGGAATTGGAATGGTAATGTTCTATTTTCTTTTGTGGAGCAGACTGCCTGAACAGTTTCGATTTGGAAATGTCAAATGCCACTTACTGGGTGAAATATTCTGTCACTTACGAAGCCGATGAGAAGGCACCTTTGGTTTCCAGCCAAGACACAGTGGCCTGTCTGATGTAACTGATGAAACCTTTCCTGGGAAAGAGTGGCTGGTCCTGGAGCAGGGCTCAGCCTGAAGGATGCTGTGCACAAACGCACTGAGGGTCATCGTGCTGGCCCCTGGAATCTTCTATTTCTTCTGCCCAGGAGTGCTCACAGTGCCCAGAGCAGGAGGAAGGACACAGAGCCACCCATCTAGACCTTCAAAGTAGAGGCAGGCACTGGGCAGCTATGGGCAGGGATGTGCCTGGAGATAACACAGATAAACAGGTCTTTAGGGGTTAGGAGGAGGCACCTCCAAGGGTCATTGAGTACAACCTCCCTGCTACTGCAAGACCACAGAACCTAGGGCAGGTCACACAGGAACACTTCCAGGTGGGACTTGAATGTCTCCAGAGAAGGAGACTCCACAACCTCCCTGATCAGCCCCTTCCAGGGCTGTGTCATCCTTACAGTAAAGGAGGTTTTTTCCCCTGTTGAGGTAGAACTTCCAGCAATGCTGATGCTCTAGTTCTGGCTCTAGCTCTGGTCAAGTGGAAGAGCTCAAGGCATGCAAGTGGGATTTTCTCACACTATGTCTTACAGAGAAGACCTCTGGATAAAACTTCTCCTGATGGTTAGGTGGAACCTCCTGGGCTCTAGTTTGTGCCCAGTGCCCTTTGTCCTATTGCTGGGCACCAGTGAGAGGAGTCAGGTCCCACTCTCCTGACAGTCACCCTTCAGCTGTTGATAAGAATGGTGGGCGTCCCATGGCATGACCAGTACAAAGCCACCACAGCAGTGCACCATCCCTGTCCTTGCAGCTCACTCTCCACTTGTGTTCAGGGCACTAAACACTAACAGACAAAGCAGATAATTCTGGGCTAGTGGATTTTGATAAAACCACTGGTGCCTTCAGAGCAGCAGGACCACACGGGGAGCTGGTAGCACTCCCTTGTGTGTTCAGGACCAGTGACTCTCTCACCTACGTTGTGTTGAAGGCAATTGCAATGGACAGCGATTGTGTCTAAGACCAGGGAAACCAGGCTGATCTCTAGGCACAATGAGCAGGACACTTGGAGGAAAATGTCAGTCATTTTGCTCGCCCTGTCTAACGTGCTGTGTCCCCAAGAGCTCTCACAGCCCTGCGTAGTTGTTAGCTAAATAAACTTCACAACCCTCCTGAGAGAAAGGCATTACACAGCTGAGACTGGCCGTGAAAGAGGGGCCAGTAAGAATGGGGACTGGAAGCCCTCAGGCTAAAGTCAAGGCTGCTGTGCAATGGCCATGGAAGATGTCCAAGGGAATGCTGTCCTGCTGTTACCAATCTAGTAATTTTTCACTGTATCTCAGATATATCTGTTCTGTAGTGACAGCCTGATGGGAGTTCAGCCTTGTTATGCCAAAATGATCCCTGTGGAGGATCCTGTCACCTGTCAGGGACCTTGTGGTGGCTGGTTCAGCAGCGATGCTTACAGAGAATTTTTTATCTGCTGGAAGTCTGTCATGGGGACCCTCCACAAAAGACATTCAGAAGGTGATAACACCTTGGAATCATAGAATAGCTTAATTTGGAAAAGGTCTTGAAGCTCATCGCGTCCAACACTGAACCCAACTGTCCCAACCCACTGCTAAGCCCTGTCCCTGAGATCCAGATCTCCATGGCCAGCGATGGCGATTCAACCCCTTCCCTGGGCAGCCTGTTCCAATGGCAGTAGCCAGAATATCACAGTAGCCTTCTACATGCCAGCATCATGCTGAGATGTTTTCCAGCTGCTCATGGCTTATGGCAGCTGTGGCAGACAGCAGATTGCTGGAGGACCTGGCTACGCGCATCTAATCTGAACTCATCTGCTGGGCAACTTGCCTCTTGTTCTCGGTGGCTTCAAGGTTCCCAAAGAAGGTAAAAAGAGAGATCAGACAAGTGTGAAATGGGATGGTAAGGAAACAAGCAGGAAGAGAGGTTCTGCATGAAGAAGAACAGCCTTGCTGTCCCCTATAAATTAATCCATCACAGTGTGAGTCCCTGGTGTTCCACAGGCTTAGCCCTGACTGTTCCCAGCAAGTCCTGACTGAAGCTGTTCCAATAAAGCTAAAATTTGCCTTCACAAACAAACCTGTTCTCATCTCAGGTGCTGAGAGCTGATAGGTGGCCACACACGTGCCCACTCGCACGGATGACCATCAACTCTGACCTCAGTCATATTTGCACAAGCAGAGCCAATCTCGACAGAAAAATCCAGCGTCGCATTTCTCCCCCCCCCATTCTCATTAAGCCTAATGATTTATGCCTTGTAATTGCCACAAATGGGCAAGAATCCCTCAATCTTATTAATTCCAAGGATGCCAGAAGTAAATTTTAAAATCCCAAGCAAAAATTAAATGACCATAAAATGCGTGTTCTCCTCCCAGGAGGCAGTTCTGTTTCGACATGACAGCTTAATTAAAAGCTCAGTAAGTTGGTCACAGCGTCTTCTAATAAACAGTCGCTCCCAACATCATGCAGGAGGGACGTGGTGCCTGTAGTGCTGCAGAATGGAGGTGGTCAAAGGTCCCCATTCCTTTGTGATCTCTGCAGTAGCTAAAATCAGCTGGAAAGACTGCTAGGGTGAAGCTGAGGCAGGCAAAGAGCTGGAAGCCACATTTTTGTTCCAAAATAGCCACTCACGGCAAACTAAGAGCCCCTGGATTTAACGACATGGGAAGGCTTCTTAAAGTTCTACGGTGTGGCTGTGCCTTTGAAGCTTCACAGAATCACTGAATCAATTAGGTCAGAAAAGATCTTCACAATCATCGAGTCCAATCCTGAACCCAACTGTCCTAACCCACTGCTAAGCCCTATCCTTGAGCTCCAGATCTCCATGACTGGGAAATGTGGCCAGGGATGGCGATTCAACACCCTCCCTGGGCAGCCTGTTCCAAGGGCTGAGGGCCCTTTCCAGGAAGAAGTTTCTCCTCAGGGTCAACCTAACCTTCACATGGAGCAGCTTGAGGTCATTTCCTCTTGTCCTGTTCCTTGGGAGAAAGAGTCATTTCAGGTTGAATGTCTCTTCTTGGGAGAAGAGTCCAACCCCCACTTCTCTCCATGTCTCCTGCAGAGAGAATAAGGTCTCCTCTCAGCCACCTTTTCTTCAGCTTCATTGCTGGGTGTGTGACCTGTTCCAGATGCTCATGAGAGTCTCTGATTTGTCCTGCTGGGAAAGACTTACACTATGTCCCAGTGGCTACAGCATCTGGAGACTTGGAGATCGACATTCCTTGCTCCTAAGGGAGCTCCCTCCTCCCTAACTAGTGTGTGACACCCAGGCCATTGGTGAGGCTGGATGGTTGGGAGCTGGGGTGAGGAGTGCCACTTGTAAAGGCATTACAAACCGGTCCTTCTCACTGGCTTCGAGTCCCTTTTCAATTCCAGGATGTGAGAAATCTTCTCGCATTTGGTTTTGAAATCACCTTGTTTTATTTATTTTGAAACACAAAACACCCCCTGGCCACTGAGATATTTCATTCCAGGAGAAATGCAGCACTTCATTCCGCCTGAAATGACTTTTTCTTTCCCATCCAGAAGAGCCAGTGAACCAAAAAATTGGTTATTCCCTCACTTTTACTTGGTCTCCTAAGCCAGAAGGTCCATTTTACTTGAAAAAGCCCATCCCAGGTCCTTTCTCATGTCTTTACACAGTCGCCTGCACAGTCAGGTCATGCTCTGATCACATCGCATGAACCACCTCACATTTGATCTCTGACCCAGCACTGAACCTTCTGTCAGTGATTTATGTGTCTGATGGTTCCTTTCCCTTCATTTAAGGTTATGGGGGGAAGTCAGGCAGCTCAGAGCTGTGAAGAGAAACAGAAAGAACTGCCCCTGGGATGCTCCTTCACAGAATCACAGAACCACAGAACATTAGGGGTTGGAAGGGACCTCGAAAGATCATCTAGTAGAATCCCCCTGCCACAGCAGTATCACCTAGATCCAGTCACACAGGAACACATTCAGGTGGGTTTTAAACATCTACAAAGAAGGAGATTCCACAACCCCCTTCCCCATGACACTGCGGGACCTGCTGCAAACCTAGAAGCCAAGTCCATTGCCCAAGTCCTTTGCTCACCTCCAAATTCAAATCTACATGGGTTGAGAGTTGGGATGGTGCCCTGTGAAGCAGGGCTGTACCTTCTCTTATGTGGATGAGATGTGATGGGAAACTCTACCAAGATATTGGCCCATTGCAGAGTCACTGGCCTTTGGTCTGTCTCTCCTCTCTGGTTCTCTTCTGAGAACAGCTCTCAGATCACGAGTCCTCAAAAAATGGAGGACAACACTTTTTTCAAGTATCTTCCACAAGTGGTATCTGTCATCCTAGCACCTGGTCAAGAAATCAAACCGAGGAGCTAGTGGCTTCCAAACCTCCTTTTTTTTTAATACGTAGGAGCTATGGAAATCAACTTTCCCATCCAGACCAATCTCATTTGGACTGAAATCTGTGAAGTTTCTGCCTTTTCCAACTAATTTCTCCTTAGTATCGTGAAAACCCTTGTTAGCGGTCACCCTGGATATCAACTGGCCCACCACACTGATGTCATTACCCATCTGATGGCTTCATGCCTTGGAGAATCCATTCCTAGGACTAACTGCCAAAGACATCAAGCACTTGCTGATGAGACAAATCAAAGCAGGACTTCCCCAAAGACACCTCAGGGTAGATTTTTGCCAAACAACCCACAATTAACGGTGACAGATCCGTGAGTAGCCTCCAAAACACTCCAGGGATGGTTTAAAGGCATTTTCCTCCCACCTCCACCTCCACCTTTTCTTTGGACTCACATTTGACCCATCTGGGCAAGTGAAAGGAATTCATTTATACTGCTTGAAAGGTAGGGAGTATTCTGTTAACATCCCTTGGAGGACCGATGCGGCCACCAGCCTGACTGTGTGGATTCGAGCGGCCACCACGGTTGCTGCTGGGGTTCAGTCCAGCCTCCCAGATAATTCACATCAGAGAATTGTTTCCTCTGCTGAATCCACCAATCTGTAAACATGAGGCTCCTTGCAGAAGCCGACTCTCTGGAAAGAAGCTGTTCTGCTGAGATTTATGACTCGCCGTCAGGATTGACTTGCAGATGATTTACTAAACAAAAATGGGGCCGAGTTCGTAATGGATGTTACTCAAACCAAGGCGTTTGACTGGTGCAATATATGTCATCTCTTGGACATCAAATGGATTCGCTGTAATAAAGTGAAGATATAAATGTTAAATACATCCTTTTTCTCTTTTTCCCCCACATATGGATTTGTGCTTAAGAATTCTCCTCGGCTGCTGGAGCGGTGATTGATAACAGCCTTGCTGACAGCTTCGCTAACACCAGTTTGGTGGTGGGCAAATTTGCTTTGGAGCGCACTTGCCTTGAACAAATATACTTTGGAGTCCATTAAAACTGTTTGTGAATTTGGGTTTGAAGCCTTCAGCAATTGCAGCAGCTCCAGAGCTTTTGAGAAGATGGATTGTAACATCTGCTGGTTCATAGCTCCTAAACCACTGATTGCTTGGAGAGCTGGGAGGGGATAACTGGGAAGAGGATTTCATCCTGCTCATGGCCACGGCTGGAGGTGTGGTGCTGAGTTTAAACAGCTGCTCCTGCAGCTTATTTCTGAGATTGAGGAGACTAGACTTCACCCATGCTGTGACCTTGCAGGACAGCTTCATGTATTCACCCTACAGAGGTCTTGACCACACGTCAGGGGCTGCTACGTGTTGCTCTCCCATCCTTGTGCCACTTGCCCACTGCCACTATCCTGTTAGTGATGATGGATTTTTGTCTGCAGTTGTCTCCCTGTGGCTGATGGTCTCAACCTCTTGGGAGAGGGTGTGAAAATGAATCTGTGGGCACAGCTGTATTATCCATCACTGTACCTGCTGCCTGAAGTGGCTGTAGCCCCACACTGACCCACTCCAGCTTCTCTGGACAAGTCTGACAGCTGGGATATTTTAACTTCCAGGTTCTAGAACTGGAACAGCTCCAGGGATGACCATGCAGCTGGTGGCTCATGAGGAGGAACAGGACCCACAAGTGTCTCTCCACACTACACTACAGTAGCTCATACAGACCCTGTTGAGCCCCACAGAGAGTCATTTCATGAAGGTTTTCAGATGGGCTTGCGGGGGCCCACGAGTGATCAGAGATAAATCTGAACTCATGAGCTCAGACAGACTCCACATTTATTTTAATCACAACAGAACATCACATTATTCTTCTTCAAAGAAAACTCTTTAATATATCCCTTTAGCAGGATTGAGGAGGCTTCTCCTAAAATTCCTGTTTCCAATAGGACAGAAATGGCTCGTTGGAGGAAGTAACTCCTGCAGCTCCCACAGTGTGAAAGCACTTCTGGAGGACTTTGTACCTGAGCAGCTGGATGTGGTGCTCACAGGGAAACCCTGCTCAGAAATCCCTTATTCATCAGCCTTCAGTGCTGATGCTGTTTCGCTGAAGGAAATAGTCACCTGGGTCTCTTCCCATGGCAGGGGCTTGGAACTAGGTGATCTTTGATGTCCCTTCCACCTAAACCATTTTGTCCTTCTGTGAAGCAATGTTTGCAAAGCCCATGTGTGGCTTCCAGTCTGCAGGTTCAGCCCCAGATCTCTGGAATCAAAAGAGGAGGCTGTGCTGCATGAGAATGAGACACTAATTAGCTACTAACCTCTAATGGCCAGTGGAAAATGAATATGACTAGCTGCCATTAAGTTGGTTTTGAAAGTCTTTCTTTAGTGTATAAAGCACATTAAAAACGATTTCATGATCCATCATGCCGTATGGTTTCTCCGGCATAAAAGAGGAATTATTGGCAATCATAAAGCACACAATGGCCATCATTTAGCCCCGTCATTAACTGCAGCAGGGAATGAATCAAACGGTGGCTGCAGATAAAGAACAACTTGCTTTTATTTTTAGCCCTTGGTGGTTGGCTTAGTCCAGCCTGCGGGGACACATTTCACAGCAGCAGCCTCTTTTCATTGATAACAGCTCAGTGGGGCTCTTTCCCCTCTCAGTGGGCTGCCAGGACCGCTGCAGAGTAGCCCAGGCTGGGTACTCAGGCTGCCCATCCCTACGAGAGGAGGGCTGCACTGTTGGACCACATCTAAATGTTCACAGGTCTCTTCTGCTGAGCAACAGCTGGGTTCTTCCTTGCAAGTGAAGAAAAGGGTGTCCTTCAGTTTAGCCTCCTTCTGTCTCCAGCCTCTCTCTGTGTTGCTCCTGCCAGACAGCTCCAACACAGGTTCCCTGACGACAGTTTGCATCCAAGATCGTGAAGGAATTGACGAAGTGCCAGGCGTTGGAACCTACTGTCTTGCATGACTTGAGGCCAAGAACCATCATTAGAGTGTTTCGTTTCAGACTGGATCCCAGGATGTCTCAGTGGGCAAGAGACAAAGAAAAAGCCAGAAAGGAAAAGGAGAAAAGGAAAGGTCAGTGTTTCCTGCAAAAGTCCTGCAGGTGACTCTGGTCCCTTCTGCTTTCCAGCACCAGTTTTAAACCAGTGTGTTCAGGAGGCTCCAAACAGCACGAGGAGATCCCTGTGCAGAGAGTGCTCAGCTCAAGTAAATCGCTGCTCTGCCTTGCTCCGGGCAGCTGCAGGTATAAAGAGAGCAGCCTTGGTCTGTGGTGAGAGCAAACGACACAGGCACAGACGGCGTGGTGGGCTCTGGCAGCTGCCTTTGCAGCAGAAAGCGCTCAGAAATGGATCCTATTAACTCGCAGGTCTGGTCTAAAGGGACTTGTTATCTTCCTGCAGCCTAGGCAAAGGGATTGCACTGGTCGGTGGTGTAGCTGTCGGCTCTTCTGGATTGATGGATGACAAACACTGCTCAGACACTGTGAGCCTGGCAGGTAACTCCACCAGGTTGAGCAGGACAGCTTCCAGGAGGGGCTTCGGGAGGGCTCCTGCAGCCCCACACCATCCTCATCCCCTCGGCAGTGCCTGTAAATCATCCCCACAGCCCCGCTGCAGGGGTCAGGCAGCATTGACTGAGGGCACCTCTCCTGCCTGCTGCCCCCAGTTTATACTGGGAGGGGATGGCTGATTCCCACAGCGATACTGGCTGCTGTCACAAAGCCACTTCTGTCAGCCAGGGGTTTTCCTGGAGCAGACACTCCCCGGCCATGCAGCTGGGGTGGATAACAGATGCACTGCATAAGTCCTTGCCCCAGCTGTCACCTTCCAGAGTCTGCTTTAGTGCTGAATGTCAACGTGAGAGATAAATCCTCAGCAGCACAGAAAAACCCACGGACTGGCCCAGCCAACCCTCCGCTGCACTTACACAGCCAGCAGACCTACGAGAAGTTACCGCAAATATCTCAAGGTCAGAAATGCTTTTCAGCAGCCTTATTTTCTTTTATTAGGTCTTTTAGCCCCATTAAAATGTACTAGAGAGGCTTTTATGTGGGAAGAAGCAAAATTTTAAGTCCAGTTTTTTTCTATTACTGCAGCTCTGATGACTTCTCCTGAGTGATCCCTGGGAGGAAAGCAGGTTAGCCTAAGGCTCTCTTGCAAACAAAACAAACCCCAAAGCCATCATTATGCAAATTAAAGAAGAATGGAGTAATTAGCTGCGTTAAAGAGGGGACAGTCTTGCAGGAGAACTCTTGGAAGAAGAATCAGGAGCTGGAGAAAGTTGCTTGTGGCCTTGGGGCACAGTCACCCCTGCAGAGCTTCAGCAGACCATGGCTGGCAATGTGGTTCAGGTGCCCAACTCGCAGAGCAACAGAAGAATCACAGAGTCATTAAGGTTGGAAGAGACCTCCAAGATCATCCAGTCCAACCATCACCCTGCCCACTAAACCCTGTTCCCCAAGGTCACATACACTTGGTGTTTGAACCCCTCCAGGGACAGTCACTCTCCCCCTCCCTGGGCAGCCTGTTCCAACCCCTGCCCACTCTGTCAGAGAACTGTCCTGATGTCCAATCCAAACTGGGGCAACTTGAGGCCGTTTCCTCTTGTCCTATTGCTGTGACTTGGGAGAAGACTCTGGTCCCCACCTCTCTACAAGATGTATATGACACTCCAGTTATGGCTCCAGGGTGGCACTGGGGCAACTGGAGTAGGCAGAGCTTCATATCACACCGGTGTGAAGGAAACACGTGGTTTCTCTCTGCGGTGCCAAAGTCAAAGTGTTTCCACAGATCAGCTCAGAGGTCTCTGTTAATGCTCCTCAAGTGGAGACCATGGGGGACCCAGCTGTGGGGGTACAGCAGGAGGCAGAGCCTGGAGAGGGTTGTGCAGGAAGGTGCACGACCACTGCAGCTGCAATAAAGATGAAAGGGGGGAGATTTACACCTGCTCTGGCATCTGCAAGGGGTCCTCATTTTGCCTTTTGCCTTCTTTCTGGGGGTCCATCTCCCTTCCCAAACCTCAACGGCCAGAGTTGCAAAGATGTTCTGGCTCCATGCCTCCTCTGAAGACCTGGCCCAAAGCCTTAGGTCAGGGGCTGCTGGAGGCGATTGAGGAAGACAGGTTCTTTCAGCAGGGGATGAAAAAGATTCAGCTAACACCTTGTGTTTGCTCTGCTCTTCTGAGCAAGTCAGGCGATGTGGAAGGAGGCAGGGCTGGGCTGGGCACTGGTGGAGAGGGAGGAATGGGCTGTCAGGGGAAGGGTTTGGATCTGATAGCGCTGGCAGCACGCCCCCAGCCCAGCTCTGACACATGAAAGGGGATTTTATCCAGCCGGAGCACATTGCCGGCAGCCTCCGTGCAGATCACGCGGATTAATGGCTTGAAATTAAACCTCTGCTCATGCAAAAGAGCAGTGTGAGTTTCCAGCAGAACGTTTCTCTGCTGGCAGGAGAAAGCACCTGCCGTGTGGCATTTGCACAGGGGGCTGCTGGTGGGCAAGGCATCCATCATCCTCCTCCCAGCGGCAGGGGTGGTTCTTCCCACTGCAGGTTACAACTGAGCTCCTCTGCCTCCCCCACAACCGCAACAGCTGAAGCTCAGTGAGGAAAAACAGATGAAGAAGCGCCGGCCCCATGTCACCACCCAGATGCCAGATCAGCTCGGGATTAAGCAGGATGAATCTTCACAGACCTGTGAAGACCAAGATGTTCAAAGGCTTCAGCTTCCTGCCCTGCTGATGCCAATGTCTCCTGGAACAGTAAAGCCAGAGGAGAAAGGGGTCTCAACTGTACAGCACTATCAGGTGTTGATTGGACCATCAGTCTTGATGGGAGAATCCCAGTTGCATCCCCCTCATACAATCACCTGTATTTTGCTGTCAGCAGCAAAAATTCCTGCAGCTCGCTGGGTGCCTTCAAGGAAGGGAGGGTGATGGCTGAGGAAACACCTGAACAGCCAACAGGGGTATTTGTCCATCACAGCTAAACCTTCGGGGAGCAGTGTGTCAGCAGGACTGACATCTGTCCCTGCCATAACTCCCCTGAGTGCTGCTCTGCACCCAGGACACACCAGCAACCAAGAGACAGGGAGAAAGGGGGGAAGGTCTTTGCCAGCCCAGAGACAAGGGGAAGGAGCTACCTGAGAATACAGTTGCCTGGCATCCAGGTACCACTGGCTAGTTTTAATAATGCAAAGCTTTTCTCAGCTGTTCATGGAAAAAGAACTCAAGGGAAGATGCAGAGGAGCAGAGATAAGAGAAGGAGCAAGCCCAGCACCCTGCAGCAGCTGTGGGACCTTTCCACTTGCTAATGACCTCCAGCAAGAGGCTGCCTCCAGCAAAAGAAGAATCTCAGAGTGTGTCTGTGCTCACCCAAAGCAGCCCTGAGCCCCAGCAAGAAGCATGAAGTGCCATGTGGAGTCCTGAGCACTGTGAGCAGGAGTCTGCTTTCTCTTCTGTTTATACTGAGACTGCAAACCAGCCCCCAGAAGCCCATGGTGGAAGCCAGACGGAGACCTGCACATCTCCTCAGCTCCTCCTGCTGCCGTCAGGCCACACAGTCAGCTTGTCTGGGGTGTTTGCAAATAACTGCAGGGTTTGTAAAAGCAACTTTCAATTAATAAATTGTGGGGTGGAGGCGCCTGTGACCACCCTGTGACCACCACTTGCTGCAAAACAAGCAGGAGGCTCTTGTTCAAGGGCGGAATCCCAAAGGCGAGAAGCAGCTACAGGCTTAAAGGGAAGAAATGTCTGATGGGGAAGAGCTCACGTGATGGTTTGGGTGCCGGTAGAAGTGTTTTAAACAGCTTTCCTCAGAATATGATTTTTGCCCAAGGCTGACAGATTTTTCTTGTTGTCAACCACAAACAACCAGGCAGCCTGAGAGAGAGGGGCTTGCAGCTTCATGAATCCATAGACGTGAGTGTCCTCCGGCTTGTGCCAGCAAAACTCAACAGTAACTGCTGCCTCATCCCCAGTGATGATGCTTCAGCTTCGTGAAGAAACTGCAAATGTGGTTTTGCTTTTTGTTTATTTTATGGTGGAGCAGGGCTAGAGAAGGGCAACGAGGCTGGGGAGAGGGCTACCAAGCAGGTCCTGTGGAGAGCGGCTGAGGGAACTGGGTTATTTAATCTAGAGACGAGGAGGCTGAGAGGAGACCTCATTGCTCTCTACAGCTGCCTCAAAGGAGGTTGTAGTGAGGCTGCTGCTGGTCTCTTCTCCCAAATCACTAATGATAGGTCAAGAGGAAATGGCCTTGAGTAGTGTCAAGGAGGTTTAGATTGGGTCTTAGGAAGAAGTTCTTGATTGAGGGAGTGGTTGGGCACTGGAACAGGCTGCCCAGGTAGGTGGTGGAGTCCCCATCCCTCGAGGTGTTTCAAAACTTGAGTATCTAGATCACTTGAGGCCATGGTCTAGTGGTTAGGGAGATGTTGGGATGAAGGCTGGACTTGATGATCCTGGAGGTCCTTTCCAGCCAGGATGATTCTATGGTTCCATGGAAGAAGGCTATCTGCATTCCTGCCTAACAGCTTCTTCTTGCTGTGGGCACACACCACCCTTGGTACCTGTGGCCAGCACAGCCCTGTGAGCACCAGCCCTGTGCCCTCCTCTCCCTCCTCCTCTCCGCTGGCTGGGCTGCAGCCAGACACATTTTTGTTGTGATTACTTTAATTTTGCTTTCATCAAAACCAGATGAAAACCCTTTCCCTGAGGCGATTGGCAAGGACAGACAGGGGAGATGTGGGCAAGCAGGATCTGCTGCTGATGACATCACATTTCCCAGTGAGTGGCTCCCAGTTGGAGCCGCATGGCCAACGAGATTAGTTCTCGGGATGATGCCTGGGCTGGACAGTGGCTGTTTGATGCCTGGCTGCCTCCTCTCTGCTTTGCAGAGGTTTGTTTGGTTTTTGGATTATTTACTGGTTTCAAACTCCAGGGATGAGCTGGGGGGTTGGTTTGTTTGTGCTGGAGAGAGGGGGAGTGTGTGTTTGGGATTTTTTCATCTGTGGGATTTAGTGTTTTCCCCAATGACAGGCCTCTTCTACATCAAAAGAGCTTTTTCCACCAGTGAATTCACACACCCTGGATCTATTGACTCGGTACAGCCCAGGAAGGTCATCCTCAGTTCTTCTCAGCTTCTCCTTTTGCAGAGCCACAGTGAAATCCCAGTCAAACATTTATTTTAGATCCCCGTGATCTAACACAGGCACTTCAGGTTGCCCAGGGGCTTTCAAAGCCCTTCTAAATAAACTCCCAGATATTGTCTTTTATTTCCCTTGGAAAAACACAGGCGTGTGCAGCCCCTCTGCTGGGGCACTTCCCAAGCTGTCTCTCACTGTTTACTCTGCCCGTAAAGTGTTTGAGCCACGGGTGCCTTATAAAACCTCCCTCCACCACCTCCTCCTCTTCCATTCCGCCTCCCCTCACCCCACCTTCCCTTCTCTGGCAGATGCCTCTGAACAAACCATATTTCATGCATTTAGCAGCTCTGGGCCATTAAAAGCCAGCTCTGGTATTAGTGCTGTGGAAATGGAGAGGTCTCATCGCCGCTCCAGGATGGGTTTTAGGGGTAATTGATGGGGAGCCGCAGACGGCTGTTGACAGTGCGGAGAGATTAAGCAGCTCGCTGCGCAGGGGAAGCCTGGCCAGTCCATCCGCCTGCTTCGGTGGCCAATCTCTAAAGGGATAAATGGTGCTCACAAACACATCATTTCTCTCCAAATCATCGTGCTCCTCCTCGTCGCCACAGCGCTGTCTCGCAGGCAGAGCGTGATCCAACACTCACAAAGCCCACGGGAGTCATTCCTGCCGGTCTGGCACGATGCACCAGCCGTTTAGAGTCAGGATTACTGAGGAGTGGAGGAGCCCACGGAGGAGGACCATGAAATTCAGACCCTCAAATGCAAAATTACTGTTGGAAAATGCCAGGTGTTTGGTTTAATCCTCAGTGTGCTGGGCCATGATGTTCCTGGGGCACCTGAAGTCGTATCTCTGTGCTCCCAGCCCTAGTTCAGCTGAGTTTGTTTCAGCTGCTTCTTAGAACAGAGAAGAAAACAAAACTAGAGGGACAGTTATCTTCCTTGTCCAGGAACCAAACCCCAGATCATCTCCTTCTCAGTGAAATTCATCCTGCTCTTCCTCTCAGAAGTACAGAGGACATTTCCCACCTCTGCTTTGGCTGAAGTCCTGCCGCTGTGCAGAAAAGCTGGGCTGTTCTCAGTGTCATGTAGTGATAGGACAATGGTTGTCATAGAAGGTTGCACATCAACCTGAGAAGGAGCTTCTTCACAGTGAGGGTGATGGAGTACTGGAAGGGGCTGCCCAGGGGGGTTGTGGAGTCTCCATCACTGGAGATGTTCAAGACCTGCCTGGATGACTTCCTGTGTGACTTGGTCTAGGTGATCCTGCTGTTGCAGCGGGATTGGACTGGATGACCTTTCGAGGTCCCTTCCAGTCCCTAATGATTCTATGATTCTCTGACATCCTCAGAGTGGAGGAAGATGGAGCAGAAGAAGCAGCAGGACTCCACGCTGGGTAGCTGGGGTGTGCAGGAAAGCAGCCTCGTGCTCCTCGGGTTTACTCCTCTGGCTGCTCCTGCTCATTTAAAGTCATGTTGGAGACTTGAATAATAATAAGAAAAAAATAGCAATTACAGATGAAGGCTCTCAAGTGCCAGAGCAGGGGAGCTGGATCATAAGAGCTCTGCAGCATTTGGTGCCTGAATTATCTCTGAGGTTGGAATTCACTGGAGACTTCTAGAAGTTGGAACCGGGTAGAGATTTAATGAACAAAGGCGACAAATGGAGTCTCTCCAATCCTTCTCTGTCCTTGGGTAAATATTGCCCTTGAATGTCATGCTATGTGCTCCACCAGAAAAAAGCTAATGGTCCGAGATGTAAACATTTCATTTCCTGTCTCCAGAGCTGCACACAACTTTAACCCTTGCCCAGCAACCATCAGCAGCTCCCAGGAAAGCTTTTATGGACTTAAAGGGCAGGATCCCGGACCTGCCGGAGTCAGTGGGACTTTTGCCATTGCCTCGGGGCATTTAGGGTAAAAAGAAAGGAGGAGAGGACCAAGGACAGAAAGGGAACTGTCATCCCCCAGGAGATGTTGTCTGGCTTTGAGCAGAGACCCCCACAAGCCATAATGCTTGAGACATTCAACCTGCAGTTACATCGAGACACGACAGCCAAGCTGGGATCATTCATCTGTCAGGTGTTTTGCCCTCCAAACATGGACAGCTTAAGAAGGACCAGATCCTTTGGATGGAACTGGATGTTTAGAGGTCAGTGGAAACCATTTCCAAGCCAGTGTTGTTAGTGGGGTCTGGTGTAATTCATCCATGTGATTTGATCGTGGGGATCCTGCTGTGGCAGGGGGATTGGACTCGATGATCTTTCAGGGTCCCTTCCAATCCCTAATGTTCTGTGGTTCTGTGGTTCTGTGAACTTGGCCCAAACCAGATGCCTTTGGCTGGCCAGATGATTCCCACCTTAAACTCCACTGTCTATGAAGACATCAGAGGGTGACCAGCTCAGACAGCTTTAGGCATCTGCAATGGAGGAGCTCTGATGTGAGATCAATCTGACCTTTGCAGGGGGAATTAAACCGAATGATCGATAGAGAAATTATGGCTGCTTCAATCTCACACTGTTTTCTCTGTCAGCACCATGGACCGCCATGGATCAAGGGGCTGTGCCGGTGACCAAGCAGCCAGACACTGGGAGAAACACTCTTTGGGCTCAGCCAGAAGCCACAGCACTTGCTTGAACCAACCCTGCACACACGGTGATGCCTCTGCTCTCAGGCTTTCCCAGGTTTTCGAGGATTTTCAGCGTGTTGGAGGTGGCAGCAGCTTGCCTGTGCAGACTGTGAGATGGAGATGGCTTCCACCCCAGCTTCCATTTGGCTGGGGGTGATGTCACTCTCAGAGCAGCCACTTTAGGAAGAAATTCCTCACTATGGAAGTGCTGAGACCCTGGAACATGTTGCCCAGGGTGGCTGCAGCTGCTTCATCCTCGGAAATGCTCAAGGCCAGGCTGGAAGGGGCTCTGGGCAACCTGGTCTGGTGAGAGGTGTCGCTGCCCATGGCAAGGGGGTTGGAACTGGATGATCTCTGAGGTCCCTTTTCAAGCCAAACCAGTTTGGTTCTGTGACTCGGTGACTCTGTGCGCTTCCCTCTGCCTGATCTTCTCTTCTCAGAGACACCAGAGAGCACAAGGGATAACAAATGAGCAGCCAAGCCACTTAATTCACTCCCAATCATCATTAATAGAAGAAGGAGGGGAAAGTGCCTCTGTATAATTTAAGCAACCGTTTGCTTAATGTCTCTGGTCTCGCCATGGAAGCGTTCAGCTGATTATTCATCGTAGGTGCAGGATTGTTTCTGACCTGAAGGATTTCCTGCTTGTTGTGCAACCTGTGTCTCCAGCACCAAGTCCCTCTCTGCCTGTCTGGGACCGACTCCTTTAAGAGACGCAGCCCAAGTTAGGATTGAGCAGCAATTTGTTTTTGTTTACTTGCCCAATTAGGGTCAAGTTAATGAAGCATTGGGTGGAAAACAGCGTCTCTTGTTATGTTGCCACAGCAGCAATTACAGTTCTCTTGAAAGAACGTCGAGGAATTAATTGCAGTCCTTCCTTAGATATAAAAAATAAGCAGAGGTTCTGCCTTAGCTGGTGTGAGAACCCCTTCTGGTTTTGTGAGCAGCATTTATTGACAGCACAGTGCAGGAAGCTCATTCTTTATTCACATCTTGCTGGTGCTGGAAGGGGGATATGTGTTGGAAAAGCAGACAGCAGCTCTCAGGAAGACAAGTACTGGTACAGTGATGGACATGCTTTCTGGAGCTGCTGACCCTTGGCTGCCCGACTCTCAACCAGACTGATGCTCTGCTGAGTAAACACCTCAGGAACAGGATGAACGATTCAGAGAGCAAGCCCAGGCTGAGCACCTACTGGCCCTTCAACTCAGCAAGGGGAACAACTGGGTGGAGTGACTTGAAGAGCTTCCTTCCATCCTCTCTCTAACATCCTCCAGAGCCTCAGGCTGCCCCTGGAATGAACTCTTTGCCGTCTCGTTGCTGGGTGCATTTAAACAGAGGGAGGGTGCCCTGCTCGCTCACCGGCTGCAGCTCAGCAGCAGCTGACAAAGAGCAGACTACTCCTGCTTTACTGCCTGAGCAAAATGCTCTGTTAAACTGGAAGCTGAGCTAAGAGCTCCTGTCGGGGGCATCTTACAGGATTATTTTAATTATTTAAAAAATGAGATGCTCAGGAAACCCAAGAGATTAAATTGGGAAAGAAAAAGCATCATCTGCTGAGGTAGAAGTGGCCAATGTGCCAGGCCAAGGGATGAGGGCAGAAGACTGGCTCACCAGGTTGTGATGCCTTGAGGAAAGTGACCCTCTGCAGGATGGAGATTCCCTGGAAGTTCTTGAAAGCACCAGAATTACACAGTGCAAGTTTATCCTCTGCCCACAGAACTCATCTGCTCGTCTGCCCACAGAAGTTGTGGAATCTCCTGCTCTGGAGACATTTAAAACCCACCTATGTTTCTGTGCGACTGGATCTAGGGGATCCTGCTCTGGACTAGACTAGACTGGATGATCTTTCGAGGTCCCCTCCAATCCCTAATGTTCTGTGATTCTGTGCTCATCTGCCTCTTGGTGCCGGATTTGAAGGAGAGGACAGAGGAGCCAGTGAGCCTCTGTAACCTGGGGAGCTTTTGCAGCCACCTATGAAAAGGCTCCAGGAGAATCCCCCAAAATGCTGAGTGAGATGCTGGGGGGATCAAGCTGTCTCATTTCAAACATTAAAGGCACTTTGCTGAACCTGGAACATTTGCAAAACTCTTTGTAGAGATTGGCACTGGAAAATTTTACCTTGCAGGCAGCTGTAGAGAGATTAAAGAGCTCTGCTGTCAGCCCCAAATTATGTTTTCCTTCTTCCATCAGCGAAGTCACTCCAGAGCAGCCTTCCAGGGTCACTTAGAGCAAGCTGGACCTTTTCTTCACGGAGAAAACTCAACAAAGCTGCCTTGGGTTGATGTTGAATTTCTCTGCTCTGGGTGGGTCTCAAGAATGATGGAAGGAGCTCTTCTATTTAGGAAGCACTAAAGCACCATCATCTTAAAAATGGGCTTTTAAAAGCCATTTCTGGGTAAATGCCCCAAATCACTGGATTCCCAGGTACTTGAGAAAAGCCCACGTCACCGCTGATGCTGAGCTTCACTCCAGAGCCAAAAGATTTCCATGCCAGCCACCACAAAACAGGCTGAGAGAAGCAGAGGGGCGAGTGCAGAGCACTGGGACCAGTGACTTCACGCAGGGCTCGTTGTGCCTGTTCCTGAAATCACTCACTAATTACATCGCCGCTCGCAGTTCTTTCCCCACGGGCTCTGACTCAGTGCAGAAGGGCAGGGACGGAGGCTGCTGCCTGCAGGATTCTCATAAAAAATATAAAAACTGCACAACAAGAAGACATGGGAGAGATGGATGTTCACGAGCAGCTGCAGACAGTGCTCTCTCCTGCTTCCTCCTGCCACTCAGTGCATTATAAATGTTCCTCCTCCGCTGGACGGACGGGCAGAGCAGCCGGAGTCCTGCTGGAATTAATGGCCTGTGTGGTTTACTCTTATCCGGCAGGTTTTGTTTTTCACCCACGGGCAGAAAGCAATTCATTCCTAAATTAAATAAAGAGACCTTCCTGAGCTGGGATCAAAAAGCTGTGAAGAAGAAGATCTGCGCTGCACGGCCGCGGAGATGACCTTCGTCGTGCCTCCTGTCCACTCCACTTGTTGCTTATCTGACTCAGAGAGTGTTGAACATCCACAGTGATGTTCACGCTGCAGTGACCTTCATGGCTGGAGCTCCAGCAGTCATCTGCGGCCGGGACGTGTGTCTGGGTGAATCCTTGCCTTCAGCTTCGCTCTGCTCTCCGCAGGGAATAAACCTCGCAGGTAATTTTCATGATCATGACATTCTGCTGTGGAGTGCTGTGTAAATAAAACTTCAGCGTGCTTCACCAAGGGTTTATTGATGTTGATGAATTTCTTGGGGAGGGTAACGCTTCCTAAATCACACAGCAGTTCTTCCTTTCTGTTGTTCGTTCTGGTACTGAAGGAGAACTGGCCTCAGGGTAGAAACTCTGAGCTTAAACCAGCTTCGTGGGCAGACCCTGCTTCCCATCCTGAATCTCCCTTCTGCCGTGAAGGCATCCCTCAACAACCAGCATCCCCATGTCACTGGCATCTTGCTTCACAGCCTCCACCTGAATCCTTCCTGGACTATGGTCTGATCCCACAACAACTCCACTCTCACTCCTCCTGTCCACCCTCATTTTTCAAAACAATAACGGAATCTTTTTTGTTAGAAGATCCTCAAGTCCAACCATTGCCCCAGCACTGCCAGATCACCACCAAATCACATCCCTCAGCAGCACATCCACAAGTCCTTTAAATACCTCCAGGAATGGTGATCCTATCACTGCCCTGGTCAGTCTGTTCCAATGCCCAGTTAAGACAGAATCACAGTCTCACAGAATGATTGAGGCTGGAAAAGCCCTCTGAGCTCGTCCAGCCCAGACCATGACCTGACATCACCACATTGGACAGACCAGGCCACTAAGGGCCGTAGCCGGGTTGTCCTTCAACACGTCCAGAGACTCCACCACTGCCCTGGGCAGTCCATGCCAGGGGGTGATCACTCTTTCCATCAGGAAAGGCGTCCTAACATCCAACCTAACCCAACCCTGGCAGCTTCAGGCTGCCCTCTTGTCCTAGTGCTGGTTCCCTGGGAGAAGAGCCCAACCCCCACCGGACTACAACCTCCCTTCAGGCAGTTGGAGACAGGGAGAAGGTCCCCACTGAGTGTCCTCGAGGCAAAGCACCCCCAGCATTTCCTCACCAGCCTTTGCCTCCAGTCCTTTCCCCAGCCTCATTGCTGCTCCGGACCCATTCCAGTACCTGGATCTCTTTCTGGAATTGAGAGGCCCAAATCCTTTCAGTGAAAAGGTTTCTCCTAACATCCAGTGAAGAAGCCCCCCTGGAACAACTTGCAGCTGTCCCCTCTAGTCTTATCTCTTGGTACAAGGGACTAAAAACTACAGGAGGGTCCCATTACTGCAGCAGTCCCCTTGCTCCACATTGCCTCCTGCCACTTGGCTCACACCTGCCCTACCGAGAGCCTCTTGGTTAGGTTACAGAGGGCAGGTGACTCCTTCCAGAGCACTCAGGCCACTTTGGAAGAGAGAAGGTCAGTGATACAAGGACAATAATGAGTAAGTCTCCCCCAGGAGTCTTTTACTGAGCACCCTGAGATGGGACCAACAAGAAGCAGAAGAGAGAAGGTCGGTGATACAAGGACAATGACAAGTAAGAGTCCCCAGGAGCTGCTGGAGCAGATCAGGATAACAGCAAAAAACACAGTTATCTCCACAGGAACGACCCCTCGTGCAGCCCACGGGAGCATCTGAGTGCCAAAACACACTCTGGCACACAGTTTACTCTGCAGTAGCCCTTCCAGAGAAAGCACAAGTGTCTCTGCAAGTTGGAGCTGGGGAACATCATAGCATTCCAAAGATTCCTGTAATCATGGGGAAGAAAAGCAACTTCCTTGCTCATGACAGGGATCATTTCACAGTGTCCTCCCTTCCCGTAAGCTGGGTCCCCCCAGCCGGGCTGCAAGGTCCATGATAGGGTCTGGCCGCACTCCCCGTTATTAACCACCGTGAGCTACAGAGCAACTGCCCTTTGGGTGCAGGGTGGTGACTTCTACCCAGTTGTGAAAGACTGAAAAGTCACCTCAGCCAAACACTGCTCTTGTCTGTCTTGAAATAGAGGGATAAATCAGTAGAAATGTTCAATTTTCAGGGAAAAATACCCCATTAAATCTTTTGTTTTAGAAATCACAGAATGACAGAACATTAGGGATTGGAATGGACCTCAAAAGATCATCCAGCTTGGAGAAAGGAGCCTGAGGGGTTCCACATCAATATGAGAAGGAACTTCTGTACAATGAGGGTGACAGATCACTGGAAGGGGCTGCCCAGGGGGTTGTGGAGTCTCCTTCTCTGGAGAAGTTTAAAACTCACCTTGAAGTGTTCCTGTGTGCCTTGGTCTAGGGGATCCTGCTGTGGTGGGGAGAATGGACTGGATGATCTTTCGAGGTCCCTTTCAGTCCCTAATGATTCTATGATTCTATGAAAGCAGTCAAACATCAGACCAGGCTGCCCAGGGAGGTGGTGGAGTTGCTGTTCCTGGAGATGTTCAAAAGGCAGGATGTGATGTGGTTGATGGTTGGACTTTACGATCTTAGAGGTGTTTTCCAACCTTAATGATCCTGTTCCATGATTTGAGAGTTTGGTTCCCAAGGATTTGCACAGCACAGTTTTTCACATCCTGGGGAGCGGGGGACACGCTGGCAAGGAACATCCTTCCCCTCCCTTTCACACTTGCAGGGCTTTGCCTGGTTTGCTTCCAGACCCTGCCACTAGAAAGATGCTTGTCGCAGGCACGTGATGGAAAAGATCCCTCCTAGCTCTCTCTGCTTCCTTCCCCCTTCACAATCTATTTTCTTTCACTAGGCTGCTGCCAAGAATTTAATGCACCAACATTTTTCTGTTTGTTTGGCTTTCCTGTTCCAATCTGTTTACACTTCTCATTGAACACGGTGGCTCGAGAGATTAGGAGAGGAGTTAATCAGCCCCAGGTCCCCCCAAACCCCGCTGAAATGCTCCGGTGGGTTTGAAGTGTGGATTTGAAAGGACCATGCCAAGCTGTTTGCTCAAATTGTGTTTGTGGTGCTGAGTTGCTTCAAAGCAAGAACATCTGAAACTGCTGGATGCGCTCAGCGGGGGACACGCGGGACCAGCGCGGATCTGATGATCAGCAGAGCCTGGCTCAGAAGTATCTGCAGGGTACACGGGCAGGATCAAACACCCTCATCAACACACAGAACAGATTTGAGGGCGTAAAAAGTGGGCACAGCAGCAGCTGGGATCTGAGGGAAGCAGAGAGGTTACAGATGTAGCTGCCTCCTGTAGTCACCCAGGATGTGTAAACAGACCAACAGCATTAAATTGAAGGATGGATGGGAAAACAACAAACCCCTTAAAATTCCTCCTCTATACCTCCCAAATCAGTCCACACCTAAAAAACACTGACTTTCACATCTCCTCCTATATAAGCAGCTTCTGCTAGGGAGACAAACGATCGCTTGGATGCTGAGATGACACCACACAAGTCCTGTCCCCCTCAGCTTTGCTTTGTGTGAAGCCAGGTGTTTGTTTTACTTCCCACAGACTCTTTTCCTGGCTTGGAGAAGTGAGTTACAGCAGTGAGATGGAAAGCAGGCGTTCACCAACGCATCACGTCCTCGGGCAGAACGACTCTCGCTGGAGATGGCCAAAAAACAAAGTTGTAAGAAATTCCTTTTTCATATTCCCCCCCCCCTTCGCTTGTTGATCTTGGTCCAAATTGAACTGAAACCAGGACTGCTTCTATAAATTTATCGCGGAGTAGGAACTCCCACGGTTTTGCAGCTGCTCCCGTGAAACTCCCATCCCCACCAGCTTCCCCGAGGAGGGTAACGGGGAAGGCTGTGAGTGGCACTGAAATGCTGGTGGGAAGATGCTGCACATCCCTGTCTCAGACCTTCCTGGCCCTGGGGCTACCAGCCTGCGCCTCCCCGAGCCCTTGAGATAACTGCAAAGAAATTTCACAGAACCCAGCCTTGGGCTTGACCAGACAGATCTGAAGCTCAGAAGCGTTAAATGAGGTAATTGGTGCTGCATGAAATGGTCTTTTTCAGGAGGACGCTTGGTGTCGGCGGAGATTTTCTGACAGACTCTGCCACCAGCGCTGCCGTTGCCAGGGGCGGATGAGACTGAACTGGGTTTTACAAGCAATTCCAAGTGCCTCATTATGGGAGAGTCTGGAGTGAGATCAGGAGAATGGGAAAGAAGAAATAAGCAAAGCATTGGTGGGACCGAGGAGGGAAGATGGAAAGAGTGGAACAGCCCGAGGGTGGCTGAACAGTGAGTGGTTTGGAAGGTGAGAAGAGAGAAGTCCGGGTGTTTGAAGGCTGTGAGGATGCAGAAGGGAAGGTTGAGCTGGTGGATGCTCCAGATCCTGAGGATGTCCAAGAAAAGTGTGAGCATCTAGAAACTGGTGGGGAGAGGATCTGGAAAGTCTGGACCCCGTCTCCAGGCAGCACCTCCTGGAGATGTGACACTGTCCACCATCATCTCGTGTCAGGCTGGGCAGGCTCCAGAGAAAGGACCGGTGCCCCAACAGCCCTTCCCTGCAGCTTTTACATTAAAGATTAATAGAGAAATTAGTTATCTGGTTTACATTTGCTTGAATACCTGCACTTGCAGCTCCCTGAGCTGTGGGGATTTTCTAGCAGCATCACTACCCCGCCTGCTGCAGGAAACCCGGTCCCCATCCATCTCTTCAGACCCATGTCAAGACTCCATCCCCCCACTTGTCCGTTGTAATTTCCTGATGTTTCCCAGTTAAATGTCAAGCTTGACTTTCAGACCAACAGTGTGTTTTCTCCAGGTCACTTGTACCTCCACGGAGTTCCCCGTGATCAGCAGAACCCCCCTCCTGACTGGGGTAGCCACGTGCTCTGCTCGTCCTCCCAACAGGACTGCATCCCCTTCGCTCATTAAACCGCAGTAGAGCCAAACACGACGAGCCTGGGCATCATTAGAGCTAAATATGTTCTCTCCTTTGCTTTTGTTTTCTCAGGGATGTGTGTGGGGACTCGTATAATGAGGAGCTCGTTGGCAGGGCAGTTAGAGAGCACAAGGCAATGAGGCAAAGAGACATAACAGGAGAATGGATCAACAAGGCGCATCGTGCTGCACGGGCGTGCGGCGAGGTCCGCTCGCACCTGAACGCGGCACTGCAGTCGCAGGAGGTCACAGCAATCTGTCTTGCTTAACTGGCCCCATTGCTGTGGCGCCTGAGCATCTCCTGATCTTTTTCATGTCCTCACACAGATCCTGGGCAAGGGCAGTGCTATTAGCTTGAGCCAAAAGAGAAGCTGAGCTTTGTCCCAGGAAGGTCTCAGGATCATCCAAACGCTTTTCTGTTTTGAGCTGCGTCACAGACTGGGTGTGAATTAGACAAACTCAACGCGATTCCTCCTCCTGTGCTGCGTAAGGAGGGAGTCAAGCAAGAGTCAGCCAAGATGCTGCAGTTTGGTTTGGTTTCAGCTACTTAATTTCTTTATCTTGGTCTAAATAAACTAAAAGTTTTGAGCAGAAAGTCACCGATTCAACATCCAGAGGCTCCTTCTTTTAAAATAGAAACATCTGGACTGCAGCAGCACTTTTCTCAAGGAAAACTGAAGTCAAGTGAGGCTTCAGATCTGCCTCTTATGAGCATCATGAGCTGGCACTTTTCCATGTTGACAAAAGCAGGACAGTTCCCTGAAAAATTCCTGGTGGCCACTGCTTTCACTTTCAGTCTGCGACTGCGGGGTGCATCCCAGTCTGTGACTGCTGGGTGCATCCCAGTCTGTGACTGCTGGGTGCATCCCACTCGTGCAGAAAGTGTATTGCAGGGAAAATGCAATTTAAATGATTTCTTAATGCTCTGCCCTGGCCAGAGCACATCTGGAATACTGTCTCCAGTTCTGGGTCCCTCCATTCCAGAAGGACACAAGACTGCAGGAGAGAGTCCAGCACAGGGCCACAAAGATGATGAATGGAGTGGAACACCTCCCTGATGAGGAAAGGCTGAGTTGGATCTCTGGAGCTTGGAGAAAAAGAGACTGAGGGGTGACTCATTAATGTTGATAAATATGTGAAGGGTGGGTGGTGCCAGGAGGATGTAGCCAGACTCTTCTCAGTGACACCCAATGATTGAACAAGGGGCAATGGGTGTGAGCTGGAACAGAGGAGGTTCTACATCAATATGAGAAGGAACTTCTTCACAGAGAGGGTGATGGAGCACTGGAAGGGGCTGCCCAGGGGGCTTGTGGCATCTCCTTCTCTGGAGATGTTTAAAACTCACTTGGATATGTTCCTGTGTGACTTTGTCTGGGTGGTCCTGCAGGGGAGTTGGACTGGATGATCTTCTGAGGTCCCTTCCAATCCCTAATGTTCTGTGATTCCGTGATTAAAGTCCTAAATGCTTCCATGTCATCCTGTTTTCTCCCAAAGTCCTGCTTTAAGCAAAGGTGCTGCTAGAGACTTTTGGTCATTTGTCATCAAACTCCTGGTTAGGAAGCAGGAAGCTGGTGGGTGACAACATGAAGCAATGTCAACCATTCCCAGGAGCCGGAGTTTGCGCCACGTGTGAGTGGAAGTCTGCAGAACAGGCAGTGGAAGCAAAAATTGGATTGAGGCATCACGCTGTAAAACTTAATCTCCCATATAGAGACTTAGTCTACCATAAAAGAAACAGTGCTGGAGGATGTAAGAAAACACGAGACCCGAGGGATGATTTAATGGCCTAAAGACATAAAGGCATAAGCCACAGCCCTGCAGCAATGAGCTCGGGAACACGGAGGCCATTACATTTCAATTGGCTCTGTGTACTCTACATAAACTACAATCAAAACACTTGTTTTTAAAGGGTGGAAATGCCTTTGTTGGGCTTGAGCAGAAGCTGCATAACTGATCTAAAATCTTAAATATCACTTTAGGCTTTAAACTTGAGTGATGCTGCCTCCCTTCAGCAAACTGCCCAGTTGATCTGAAAAGAACCCACAAACTGTTTTGGCAGCGTTCACGTCAGACCTGGCAGCTTCACCAGGAAAAACAGGTTCATTTTCTGTTATAGGCTCGTGTGTGTGGATTTCAAGAAGCCATTTAATCCCTGGCTGCATATTTCAGGGCTTTGCTGGCTGGGCTTGGTGTGACTCCTGGCTCTCCTGCCTGTAGGTGGGTCCTGTGGGGATTATCCAACCCACTGAGAAGGTTTCTCCAGACATTGAGATGACCAGCCCCAGGGCTGCCTTTCTAAACTTTTCCTGCCTTTCTAAGCTTCCAGCACATTGAACCCCTCCAGCTGTGATGTTTTCAGGACAGGATTTAAAAAACCTGCCCCTTTACTGAGTGTCTGTGCTCCCCTCTGACTGGCCATTGCCAGGGCTTATGGCCTTTGGGTGTGGAAGGTGTCCTCAAGAAAAACCAGTGATGGAGTCTCCATGGAGACCCTCCAGGCAAGGGAATCTAAAAGCGAGCTACTGAAAAGGAGACTGAGGGGTGACCTCATTCATGTTGATAAATATGTGAAGGGTGGGTGTCAGGAGGATGGAGCCAGGCTCTGCTCAGTGTCATCTAATGCTAGGACAACGGGCAATGGGCTGGAACAGAGGAGGTTCCATATCATATGAGAAGGAACTTCTTTATAGTGAGGGTGACAGAGCACTGGAGGGGGCTGCTCATGGAGGTCGTGGGCAACCTCTTTCTCTGGAGACATTTAAAACCTGCCTGGATGTGTTCCTGTGCAACTTGGTCCAGGTGATCCTGCTGTGGCAGGAGGATTGGGCTAGATGATCTTTCCAGGTCCCTTTCAAGCCCTAATGTTCTGTGAAATTAGGAGAGATCAAAGCCTCTCTCCCCTCCTCCCTTCCTTTCTTTGAGCACCTCACATCCAAGGCTACACAAACCTCCCATCCCAGGTGAACACTCCTGAGACCTCTTGCTGGGACCACTGAAAGGGCACCTAGCCCTGCAACCCAGGAGGTGGTAAAGTGTGATGAAATGTATTTCAGGGAAGGAAAAGGCTTCTTGTTCCCAAATGGGAGATCGAATGGGAATAAGTCACCCTTGGAAACAGAAGTAACAGGTGGTGAAATGGGGCCACTTAATTTCCAGTGTCTCGTTGGGTTTTACTCTGGGTTTACACTATTGTTTTAAAGCAACGCAGTGAGGTGTAATAAGAATTTAAATAGTATAGAGTGTGATAAATATTTTATAGGTGTTCAATATTTATATATTACTTTTGCTTTTTCAAATCATCCTGCTCCAGTGCTAGAGAACGAGGCATTTCCAGATGGGGGTTCTGACATTTCCAGAATGAAATTTCCGCTCGGTGGAATATTTCTACATTTTCCCTTTCATCTTGATGTGAAGGGAAAATTAATTTCAGATCCTCAAGCCTCCCCAAAGGCAGGAGCTGTGTTTTTTGCCTCGTTCTCTAGCACTGCCCTTCTCTGGCAGACTTTGAGAGACATCGTTCTCTGCACGGCCACGGCTGCAAGATGACTTGGGAGGGCTGAGCTGGAGCTGTGAGGGATGTTCAGTTATTTAATTGTCGTAGAGTTGAGTGGGATGGGGCTGCCTGAGCACCTCTGTGGGTACAGAAAGACTGACCCCTCTGCTCCTACCTTCTACTGAGACATCACCTTTAGACTTTAGCTCCTCTGCCCTCCTGCATGATGAGGCTCGCTCAAAGAGCATAAATCCTGCTACATGCCTGGCCCTGTTAGTGTAGGGCAAGAAGGTCAGCACCGAGTCTGCAGGCAGCTGCTGGGAAGCTGGATGGTTTGATGGGTTTGCAACCTCTGGCTGCTCAGCACGGAGCTCTGCCACCCTCTGCCGGGGACCAGTTTGGGTCTGGGTCCTGGTCACCCCTGCCCAGCAACCCTTTGAGCAGAGCAGTGCATCCTCCCCTCCCAAACCTGAGCGGGGGTCATTCAGAGCTGTGACAGGCTAAACCCTCCCGAGGTGCTGCCTTTGCCTCTCCTCTGGGGTCCTACATGGCCAGGCTTGGTCTTGCTTTATCAGTGATGTGAGTTTGGGGTTTAGGGCTGCTTGGGAACAGTGGAAGGGTAACTCCAACACCATCAACAGCTGTGCTAGAAGCAGCTGAACTGCCACAGCTTTGGGGCTCAGGGAAGCAGAGGTGATGCTCAGCACAGGAGGTTCACCCACAAATAAGGGGGTATGTGAGGGTGTGCCCTTGCCTCTGCCCCACAGAGGCACCAGCTCCTGCAGCTCCTTTGCTTTGCTACCCCTTCCAAGTAGCCCACTTCCCACTTTCTTCCCCTGCACTCTCTATCCAGACTCGTTGCTGCTACTAGTCACTGAGACATTCATTTCATCTTCTGGAGATGGCTTTAATCAGAGGACATTAGAAATAGATGGGCTTGGAGGACTGAGCAGCACTGGGTGTCCCTCAGCTATTGTTCAGCAGCCTCAACATGCACCTGTACCTGCTGCTCCAGAGAGTGTGGAAAAGAACAGAGACAACAATGAGCAAGGAGGAAAACTGGAAGAAAAAGGATGGTTAACACCCACCCTGGGAGCTTGGGAGACTGGTCTATACCCCACACATCCGAAAGGTCACAGAGATCCCAGGGAGCAGATGGGGCAGGAAGAGCCTTGGTCTTGGCAAAAAATATTTCCTGGATAATGAAAGAGTCAGGAAGCACCTTCAAAGTGGTAGAGATGACCCAAACCTTGTGGTGACTGATGTTTTTTTACAGAACCCCTCAGACACATCATTCCTGCAGCAACAGACCTACAGATGGGGACAGGAACCAGCCCCCAGCGCCGGCCACACCATGGAAGCTCCACACAGCCGGAGCAGGCAGTGATTCACTTCTGAGGAGCATAAAAACCTGCTGCTGCAGATTCTGCCTGGGGAGAGCTTTCTTCCCTTCAGATCTCTGCCTTCTGGAGGATTTTGCTTGTGAACCAAAAAGCCACAAACTTAAGTTCCTGCTTCTGACTGCTCTAGGACCAGGGTTTTGCTCGCAATGTGCCACATCCATCACACATCACATCCGTTTGGTCAGCAGGACCTTCTGCATGAAGAACAGCTCCTGGACACTTGTTCTGAAGACACTACAGTCCTCAGGGAGGTCGAGATTGCTCCACCCACAGTCTCAAAGGATTTCGCAGCAACCAGTCAAACTGGATTTATTTTTGTGTGGAAAGAAGAAAAATGAACCAAAATGAAGGATATGGTTTAGGGGTGAACTTGTAAGGTAGGATGGGTTGTTGGACTTGATGATCCCAGGAGTCTTTTCCAACCAGAGTGTTTCTGTGAAATCAGCTATGTATGAGGTCCAGTGGGGAGTTTGAGAGGTAGCAGAGGATGCTCTTAGATGCTTAACAACCCTTCCTGACCAGATGGGTTACCTGAACTACTCTGGATGGGTTACTTGAACTACTCTGGATGGGTTACCTGAGCTACTCCAGATGTGTTACCTGAACTAATGCAGATGGGTTACCTGAACTACTCTGGAAGGGTTACCTGAGCTACTCCAGATGTGTTACCTGAACCACTCTAGATGAGTTACTTGAACTACTCTGGATGGGTTACCTGAACCACAGGGTGTCTCCATGACTGGAATGATGCATTTTTTGCAGGAACTGCCCACTCCGCTCTGTGGTGCCCAACTGGTGATTTCCAGAAGGAAGCGCCTGTTGTAAACGGTTCCTTTACCCTGATTTGCATCAGGCAAGTATTTGATTTCTGTCTTGTCAGAAGTAGCCAAATGCATCAGTGAGTGGGGGAGAAGATGCAGGACGACCACAATGGAGCAGGGAACGGCTG
The DNA here is from genome assembly GCA_013400115.1 of Rhinopomastus cyanomelas. Taxonomy (NCBI): domain Eukaryota; kingdom Metazoa; phylum Chordata; class Aves; order Bucerotiformes; family Rhinopomastidae; genus Rhinopomastus; species Rhinopomastus cyanomelas. The sequence goes on along the minus strand of VXBP01005372.1, from coordinate 132,676 downwards.
TGCAGCGCTCGGAGAACGGGCACGACGGAGCTGCATTTAGGAGCGTGTGGAGATCCCAGTTGTGCTGGGAGAGAGCTCATTTGTGTTTATCTGTTTTCTGGATGTTTTGTGGGACTTTGAAGAGCTTTATATTCATGGATTTCCCTTTGTGTTCCAAAACCTGACAAGCAAATGAGAAATTTGAAGAAAGGGGGAATAACAAATCAACCGTGAAGTTGGGATTTTGGCTTTTCACGCCCCTGAGAGAAGCGCAGAAAGCAGAAACCAATCCTTCTCAAGCCTGAGGGCAGCCACGGCTGGAGGATATTTTCTGTGTTGTTTCTTGATGGAAAAAGGGACATTTCATCGTTTCTGAGCCCAAGAATCTGCTGCTGCATATTGTCAGCTCGTGGCTGCCTGCAACTCACTGCTCTGTACCCTCAGAAGTGCAAAATCTTTCTGTTCCTGTGCCTTGGATTACTCCTGCCAGAGGAAAACAGCGGAAGGCATTGGTTGTCTTGCTGTTAATCACGGTTATTGGGAGAATGCTGGAAGATCAGCCCGGATTAAGTCCCTGCTGTGTTCAGCAAGCACAGAGCTGCAGGAAAAGTGGCTGCACAAAGAGTTCCTTGTCTTGGGTTCATGGTGATGAAGCCCCTGTGGCCCATCCTGGGCAAATGAGCTTTGAGGTCGGACAAGGAGCGGTTGGATTAATTTCTAACAAGGGGCATCTTGGTTAGTTGTAGGGGAAAGCTTTTTTTGAGATGCAGACAATTAAATACTGACACTAATTGCCTGTAAATAGGGGAGATGGTTGGACTCGATGATCCCAGGGGTCTTTTCCAACCAGAGTGATTCTGTGATTCTGTGAAGGTGCAGCAGAGCCATTGCTGGAGCTGTGTGGAACGGGGTAGACATCAACTTCTCAGGAAGAATCACCCTGGACACTCTTTTCTTTGGCAAAGCAAAGACAACTTGAGGACCATCCCAACCATGACTTTCTATGATTTTAATGACTGTTATGATCAACCAATGTTTATGCCCTTTATTTTTCACCCTGACCTTGACTTCCCAACCAGCCTGGCTTAGCAGACCCATCTCCAGCCTTCTCTGTGGGTTCTCTCACACAACAGTCATATTTTTGCTCTGTCTATACAATTTAGTAAGCAGATCTTGGTGTGTTCTCTCATCCTGCTTTCTTATGCCCATTCTCCAGGAAACACTGGACAAGCTTAGGTCCAACCCCTGGCCCTCCTCATTGGATGTTTGTGGACAATGACCAGCAGCACAACACTCGTCTTTGCTAAATAATCAGCACTGGCAGCTCTCATTTGTGCTCTGTTCAGGGGTGCTCCAACACATGCACCCCAGACACAGGAAGGGTCTTCATCCTCCAACACTGCAGTAACAACATGGTGGCTGTCAAACACCTGCTTTCATATCTGAGGTCAAAGAAATAAGGTTGTAGAAGAAATGGCCAGGTCAGAATTGATTAAAGTTAATACGTTGATGAACATCTGGATTCAGCAACTGCCTGTGTAAAAATGGTCCCTGAGGAACATGAACCTGCAGATGACAGCGTCAGCACGGCTACCGGAAGAGAGTGACCTTGGTGCTTTTAATTGCACAGGAGAGAGCAGCTGCTGCACTGGCATCTGTGCAAGAGGGCACAAAAGAATCCCGAGTGTGGACAGAGCTGGTCACGCTCCCAGCTGACACTTCAGGCCAAGCCAGGGCATCCTGCAGACATCTGCAGGAGCTGCGTGTGCCAGGCTCTGCTGCTCGCAGCCTTTTGTTGAAGCAATCAGCAGGTGGAAAACTCATCTCTGCCAAAGCTGCTGCTCTGCTCCCGAGAGGCTGTAGTTGAAATTCAGGAGACAGAGCCTGTGTTTCAGCCCTGAGATGCAAAACATTGAAAAGTAAATGGACTCGGGTGACCGAGCTCTCGAAGCCTCATTGCTGCGCTAACTACAGCAAGTGCTGGTGGTTTGTTATTGCAGAGCTCATCCGCACCCTCCCCTCTCTGTGCAGCACTAAGCACCACGAGAGGCTGCTCTGGAAGTCCAGGGGGTGCAGCCAGGCTTGGTCTGAGAGGGAAAAACAGCCTCCTTGGGAAAGATGCATCGAGCTTTGCGCTGATTCAAAGGCATGAAAGGCACATGCGTATGACAACGGGTCCCTCTCCATCCCAGCACGGTACCATGACTGGTCTGGGCCTTGAGAGCTTGGAGAAGCACCTTATCCAGAAGGTCAAGAAATTCACTTCTGAAGTCACCTAAACAAAAGCAGTGTTATATTTTAGATCTTAGGGATCTAGGTCTTAGGGAGAAGTTCTTCAGTGCAAGGGTGGTGAGACTCCGGAACCAATTGTCTGGAGAGGCTGAGGCTGCTCCATCTCTGTAAGTGTCCAAGGCCAGGTTGGATGGGGCTCTGGGCAACCTGATCTGGTGAGAGGTGTCACTGGCCATGGTTGGGGGTTGTGACTGGGTGAGGTCTGAGGTCCCTTCTGGACTGATCCAGTCAATGAGTCTGTTCAGTGTCATCTGGTGATAGGACAAGGGGCAATGAATGTCAGCTGGAACAGAGGAGGTTCCACATCAGTATGAGGAGGACCTTCTTCCCGGTGAGGGTGACAGAGCACTGGAAGGGGCTGCCCAAGGGGCTTGTGGAGTCTCCTTCTCTGGAGAAGTTTAAAACCTGTCTGGGTATGTTCCTGTGTGACTTGATCTAGGTGAACCTGCTGTGGCAGGAGGATTGGACTGGACTGTCTTTTGAGGTCCCTTCCAATCCCTAATGCTCTGTGATTGTGAACCCAGTGCTGGAGGACACACATCGGCCAAACGTGGATGTGCCCAGAGGAGAACAGAGCCTGTGCTACCACATTAGTGCAGGTGTTTTCTTTTGGCAACCAGAAATGCCAGTGTGGCTACGAGGAGTGGCCATGTAAAACGGTGCATTTGAAGGAGGAAAAAAAACCCCAAGTTTGAAACTTTGGATGGAAATGTTTTTGGCTTTTTTAATCCCTACAAACACCCAGTGTGTTCCCCCTCTCCAGAGGTGCCTGCTGGGCACTGAGCCCAGGTGTAGCTTTAGGCAGGTGTCCCACTCTCATGGAGCCGTGTCAGGAGGGCTTTGCAGCTCAAGCTGAGCTCTGTGCTGGCTGAGAGCAGGCAGACGGGCAGTGTCTGCTGCAGACGTGCCTGGTCTCTCTGGGCAAGACTCAAACATGATGTTTGCTGAGCACAGCTCTTGTACAGACAAGAAACCCTGTTGACTAGGGCTGGATAACTCATGTCCACAGGGAGATTCTTATCAGGAGGAAGGAGAAAACTGCCTTCTCCTGCACTGGGTGATGTTATTACCTTCTTTCTCCTACTCCCCACGTTAAAAATCATAGAATCATAGGATCATTAGGGATTGGAAGGGACCTCGAAAGATCATCTAGTCCTATCTCCCTGCCACAGCAGGATCACCTAGACCAAGTCACACAGGAACACATCCAGGTGAGTCTTAAACATCTTCTGTGAAGGATCCACTAATTCAGTTGGGGCTGTTCAGCCTGGAGAACAGAAGGTTCTGGGGGGACTTTACAAAAGCTTCCAGTGCTTCTGGACTTCTTCCAGTGCTTCCAGGGACTTCTGGAAAGTTGGAGAGGGACTTCTGACAAGGGACTCTTGTTATAGGACAACAAGCTCAAGATGGGAGATTGAGATATGAGGCAGAAATTCCTCTCTGTGAGGGGGCTGAGGCCCTGGAACAGGTTGCCCAGGGAGGTTGTGGCTGCTCCATCCCTGGAAGTGTTCAAGGCCAGGTTGGATGGGGCTCTGGGCAACCTGGTCTGGTGAGAGGTGTTGCTACTCATGGCAGGGGGTTGGGACGGGGTGATCTCTGGGGTCTGTTCCCACCCAAACCTGTCTGTGAGTCTATGATTGTTTCTCCAGCATCTCATACAGGCCAACCCAACACTCATGTCCAAGCAGCTGCCAGCGACTGAAAAACCATCCCGCTGGTTATTGTGTGTGAGTATTTCCCTGCCTTGTCAGCGTGGTGATGCATCGCACCGCCGAGACAGCCGCTCCGTGCTAAACCTTTGTTGTCAGTCGCTCCAAACAGTCACGCTAGAAACACCTTTATGGGTTTGACATTTCTCAGATGTTTTCTGCATTTCAGAAGATCTTAATCAGCTCTTCCTGAGTTATGTGATCATAAAAACTATCTGCGGCTCTTAAGTTTTTTCTTCCACGTCCTTTTTTGTGATCAAGTAGCTACAAAACCTCTTTGTTTTGAACAGAGCTGCTTGCTCCCTCCTACCCCCTCCTTCGCTGTCGAATTTTGCCTTTTTGTTAAGAATTGTTTGGGTTTTGACTTCAGGGTTTTTTCTTGCTGAGCACCGAGGAACATTAGAGGAGCAGGTGCTTTTTTCTCCAGGAACACACAAGAAAATCTGAAAACCTGATTTTCCATCTCAAAATGTTCTGGTTCTTTTGGAGGGTGTTTTGCTCTGTCTTGGGTTTGAACTCAAATTTGCTTTAAAGAAAAGCACAATTTTAGAGTCTTAAGCTCTAAATCGTTTCTAAATGCCTCTTTCCTCCCCACAGGCTGACACAAAGCCTCCTCCCTTGGACAATCCATTTGCATGTGGAGATGCCTGGACTCAGATCTTTGTGCTTTATTGCACTGATGGACTAGCATCCCCGAAGCTGAGTAGGATGTGAGGAAGACCCCATGCTCAAGAACGGTCATACTTGTCCCACTAACAGCAGTGTCAGCCTACAACAGACTGCACTTGTCCTATCACAGTCACACAGATAGTTAGGGGTTGGAAGAGACCACAGGAAGTCATCGAGTCCAACCTCCCTGCTCAAGCAAGACCATAGAATCTAGTGCAGGACAGACAGGAACCCATCCAGATGGGATTTGAAAGTCTCCAGAGAAGACTCCACAACCTCCCTTTGCAGCCCTTTCAGTGCTCTGTGATCCTTGCAGTAAAGAAGTTGTTCCTCAAGTTGAGATGGAACTTCTTGTGCTCCAGCTGGTGCCCAGTGCCCCTTGTCCTGTCACAGGGTGAAAGTGAAAAGAGAGTGGCTCTTTCTTCTTGACACCCAGCCCTCATCTATTTACAGTGATTAAATCCCCTCATAGTCCTCTCCTCTCCAGACTAAAAAGCCCCAGGTCTCTCAGTCTTTCCTCCAGTCCCTTAATCATCCTTGTAGCCCTCCGTTGGACTCTTGATGAGACGACAGCACAGTGTGCCCTCTGCACCAGGCAGGAACACAGCCAGTCTCCTTCTCACTGTCCACACCTCTGCTGCTGGCTTCCCCTGTGCAAACTGCCTGTTGCTAGCTCAGCCTGACTCACACCATGTCCCGACAGCACCCAGGACGCACCAAGTGCCCCACCAGGCGACATCACGGTGAGGACAAGCACGTTTTGGTACCCAGAAGCCTTCCCTGGCACGGTGTTAGCACGGTGTTATTTGCTGATATAGATTTAGCCAGAGAAACTGTGTGGTGCCTATAAATTCCCCCAGTTTCTATGGCTACAAGGATGTTGTAAGTACATCACAGAGAGAAAGATTCGATTGCCCCAGCACAAAACCTACAAGACAATCGCCGTGATTCTTGCTGGCTTTAAAATCAATTAATTTGTTGTAGCAGGAGGTCCACAGGGCAGAACTTGAGCTGCCCAGAGGCGCTGGAGTGAAGCAAACGGCCCCACGTGCAGCCCCAGTGGATGAGCTGAGCTGATGGGCTCGTAGGTCAGAGTCTCCCACGGCAGCGCTGGCTGGAGAAGGTAACATGTGAGCTGCTCCTGCTGCTGAAACTGAGGAGCTTTGGTTTGGCTGCAGCCACCTGGGAGAAGGGAGGGGGACGGTGCTGGAAAATGAGCAGAGCAGCTGGCTGGTGGCTGTTCTGTGGTGAAGCCTGACTTCACCCACTGCCTGTCACCAAATGCCACTCAAGTGCATCACAGTGGACATGAAAACCAGTTCTCTTTACCAACAAAACATAAAAAGGGAAGAAAGGATCCCCTGCCAGGAGTTGCAATGCAGTCATAGGCTGTTTGGAGACTTTTATGATCAAACAGTCCTCACCAGCCTCTTTCTTCTGCCACCACAAAGCCAAGCTCTTTTACAAGGCTGACAATATGCAGACATTAGAACAGCTGCACAAAGGAACCAGCATGGGCTATGCATTTGATTAATCTTTACATTACAAACCTAAAGGGTAGGACGTGCTGCTTCTCCCAGCCTGGAAAGCCCTGGCTGCAGTGGGCTCTGAACACTGGTGGCTTTTTCCCACTCGTTAGCTCTCCATCACCAAGGAGGTGCAACAGGCTCTGCAAACATCGCTGCACGTTCACTCCCCATCTCCCTGTGTGATTGCTCCCAAATCCCCTGATCCTGGAGGTGCTACCTGGGGCCTTGTCTGCACCAGACAAAAGCCAAGCTCAGACCAAGAACGAGGCTGCTGGGTACCTGGTGACCTTTTCTTGTCTTTTTTCCAGCTATGCTGGTCATGTAAAACCAGCTTCCTGGTAAACAAGGACTGCATACAGAACAACCCCGGGTCCAATTTCTCATTCTAAGAGTGCTCAGCACAGAAGTTTCCCTGCGTGACAGCTACAGATGATGAATGTACTGGCTCAGATGGAGCTGAGCTGTGCTGAAACACTTTGGTCTTGTTTAGTCTTCTCCTATTAGGACAAGTTAAATTCGAGCTTAAAACTAAACCGAGGAAAAGATCTTGGCAATCTAAACGTGAACCGCAGAAAAGTGAGCTCAGAGTCAGCAGAAAAAGGCTCTGCTTTTTTTGCTGATTTAGAAAAACCCCTCTTTTAGGGTAGAGTTTGAAGAATGAGGTCCTGTCCTCCTTGCCAGCGCCCAGGAAAAGCTGTGTGGCTGGTTGATGTGAGCAAGCAGAGTTTTATTATTTCCTCTGCTCTGTCCAAACCCCCAACTAGCTCGCCCTGGGCAGGGTAATTCCACCTGCACCCCAGGTTCAGCAGCTGAGCTTTGCAGAATTCCCTAGGCAGGACCCTCACGTCCGAGCCCACAGAAGTACTGACTATCGGTGCAGCCGTCTTGAATCTTTCAAGAAACAGACCTGAGCCTTCCTCAGGAATCCCAGAAACTGCACTGGAGGAGGTCAGGGTGAGACCTCTGGAACTGGCAGTGCTGCCCGTGATTCCACCATTGGACCAAGGCTCTGCTCCAGGGTTAAGTGAGACCCTCTGTTGGTCCCTACATGAGAGTGTTCCCACTGCTTTGTGAACTGCTGGGTTATTCCTCTGCCCATGCAGCGAGGTGAGTCAAGGAACACCCAAGGAATAAGACTGTGCAAGCATGGCACCAGGTCTTTGTGCAGCAACCACCTCATGTTGAGACCCAGTCCAATGAAACTCAAGACCCAACCCATATTTTCCCTATCATTATGAGCTGAAATGTTATTGATCAATGGAAATAATTTGGGGGGGCTACAGAAAAAATATATAAACACAGGGTGTTCAATAAAACCTTTGTGAATGCAAATAATGGCTCCTGTCTCTGTCCCATTCACCATCAACTCCTCCCACGGTCCATTCATGGTTCGATATCTCAAACTTTTTAAGGAGGCAAGAAATATATAAAAAAAGAAAAGGCATTTCCAATCCTTCTCCAAGTACAAAGCCTACACACAACAAATCCTCAGCTGCATTTATTTATATCGATTGGGAAGGTATTTACTTCAAGCACTGAACAAATGTCTCTGCAAACATCAATATTGGTATTAGACTCATAAATGTCGTCTATATTTCATAAGGTGAGAAGCAATGACTTTGGGGAGCTGCTCAGGCCCTTCATTCATTCATTCCATCTTCTTACTTATTTTCTAACCTCCCTTCTCTGGAAGGAGGCTGCAGGGCTGAGATATATTTAGCCCCATACTTCTGAGTTTGCTGCCAGTGAATTTAGATTTAGCCAGTTGGCTCAACCCTGAGCAGAGTCTTTCAGAAATGGGTGGTGATTTTAAAGGTTTCACTACAGTTTCACTTGGCACCAGGGATGTAGTCCGTGGAGGAAAGGAGCCATGACATGGGGTGCTCCCTAACTTTGGGACAACGTCTGGGTATCTCTGCTCCAGCATCCCAAAGCTGAGGGCAGGCGACACGCATTGTTTCCAGTCTACAAAGGAAAAGGAGGCTTTAAAACCAAAGCTGCTAGATCTGTGGTCAGGAAGTTAAACAGACCCTTCAGCAGCTTCACTGGCCCAAGCAGACCACTCCTTTGTCTTGCAGCAGTGCCAACACACTGACGCAGTTGAGATGAGGCTTGGGCAGAGGGCTTAAGCAGGAGGAAGGAACACGGCCGTTCTCAAAGCTGTCCTGGCAGGTTGAGTTTGCTGGGAGTGTCTCCAGCTTTCCTGGTCCAGCTGGTCAGGACATTGTAGGGATGTTGGTGCTGGTCTCTTCTCATAGGTGACAGAACCAGAGGGAATGGTTTTAAGCTTCAGCAGGGTAGGTTTAGATTGGACATCAGGAAAAAATTCTTCTTGAAGAGAGTGGTCAGGCCCTGGAATGGGCTCCTCAGGGTGGTGGCTGAGTCATCATCTCTGGATGAGTTTGAAAGACGCTTAGATGTAGTGTTGGGGGAATCTGATTTCAAGGTAAACTTGTAAAGCTGGGTTGATGGTTGGACTCGACGATCACGAGAGTCTTTCCCAACCTGAATGATTCTGTGATTCTGTGAAGACTGACTCTGCCATCACGGCTCTTCAGAAAAGCAGAGAGAGCATCATCCTTTTTTTAGAACTAACTCCTAGTCTGTTGTTTGAAGAGCTGGATGAATCTAGTCCTCCTCAGTGCCCACTGCTACAGCTGCCACTGCCTGTGTCCCAGCCTTATTTTCCTGTTAAACTGCCTGGAGCAGCTTGGGGAAGTGCTGGGGACCAGAGCTCAGGAGTCCTGCCCAAGCTGTGCTCCGGTGCCAGTCAGGGACCCGTCACGAAGCTGGAGGGAAGAACACTGCAACTTCAGAAGCTGTCAGCCAGAAATGAAAGAGCACATTATAGTTTTTTGGGCACAAAACCATCTTCCAGGCCAAGAAAGGAAACAAATATGTTAATTCAAAAAAAAGAAGGGTGGTGGGGAGGGAGGAGGAGGACTCTGTTTTATTTCTTGCATTGCCTCGAGAGAGAAATGCCAGCTTTCATCTTCTTTCTCTCTTTCCTTTCTTGGTGTTCCCTTGCCCTCCTTCCCTACGAGTTTCTGAAGAACTAGGAACAGCCCTGCAAGCATGAGCCTGGCTCTGATGTGTCCCAGAGAGAAGGCACATGGCCACCCAGGCCTGAGTTGCAAAGGCCACATCAGGCCACTGGTCTAGCCTGTATCTATCTCAGAAGATACCTGAGATGGCAGCTGTGGCTGCCCCTACGCTTCGCCTCGATGCTGCGAGTCCCTCTGGTGACTTCTCCAGGTTCATGAGGGGCTCAGCTTATTAATAACAATTGAAAACCACAAGCAAGATCCAGTTTAAATTTGAGGGCAAAGAGAGGGAGCCTAAGGAGGTTTTTCCACACCAGAAGGTCCTGCAGAGCTCAAGATGCCATGGGAGGGAGTCAGGTCATTGCCTCACCAGAGCAGAAAGCAGCTCTGTGCTGAGGTGATGCTCTTGAGCAGCCTTGCTCACCAACTGCAGAGGGGCTGATAGGATGCCTGTGGGGTCTGCAAAGTGCTCTGGAACCCTCCCAGGAAACAAAAGTCATTATTTTGATGAGGTGTTTCAACAACTGGTCCCAAGCATGTGGGATTCCCTCTGGAATCTTCTCTTCCCTAGGCTGAACAACCCCAGCTCCCTCAGCCTGCCCCCCATAGCAGAGGTGCTCCAGCCCTGGGATCATTTCTGTGGTCTCTGGACTTACTCCAGCTGTTCTCTGTCCTCTGATGCTGGAGCCACCAGAACTGGCTGCAGATTCGAGGTGGGGTCTCACCAAAGAAGAGTAAAGGGCCAGAACCCCCTCCTTTGTCCTGCTGGTGAAAATTCTTGCAATCCAACCCAGGACACAGTTGGCCTTCTGGGCTGCAGGAGCTCACTGCTGGCTTGTGTTGAGCCTCTCATCAGTCAGCACCTCCATGTCTTTCTCTCCAGGGCTACCCAGGCAGCACTCCTCAGTTTTCCTACAGTAAAATGAAGATGGTTGTGGAGTCTCCTTCACTGGAGATGGTTAAGACCCACCTGGATGTGTTCCTGTGTGACTTGGTGATCCTGCTGTGGCAGGGGATTGGACTAGATGATCTTACGAGGTCTCTTCCCATCCCTAATGGTTCTGTGATTCCCGTGTTATCAAATTTGCATTCCAGCCAAGAACTTTTCAAGCCCTCACCTCCTCTCATCTCCTCAGTTGTCCGTATCAGGACACTGAGCTTATTAAATACTCCTCACAGAACAACAGCTTCCCAGCGCTGTATTACAGCCCATAAACTCCTTAAAGTCTTTGTGTTCCTTCCAAACTCAGTGGATTAAATGCCCAGCAAACAAAACCCAAATCTCCACATTATTTAATAGGATTGTCCCTGTCTCGGAGAGAGATTTAGAGCTGGTGGAAAAAAATGACAAGGATTCAGAAGAAGGCTTCCTGAGCTGGTTCATGCAGTCAGAGATGACCTCTCCAAGTTTCACCAGGAGTTGTGGAGTAGCTGAGGTTTTATTAAAGTTCCAGGACTCAAAGGCATGTGATGAGATGCAGCTTTCCGCTCAGTAACTTCCAGCGCTGCTGATAAAACCCAGCAACTTAAAAATAACACCTCCCCTCCAGCTCCAAATCTCATAAAATAAGTGGTAAAAAAGGGAGAATCTGACAAATTTTCCATTTACCAAGTCACATGCTTCAAGGGACAACCTCCACGTCTTTCAGAAAGTGACTTCTGAAGTTCTGGAGGTTGTGATGCTTCACAGGCAGTTCTCGCATCAGTGGCTTCAGAGGCCAGCACAGGGGCAAAGTCTCCCAGGAGCCCAGCCTGCTGCAGGGTGATGCTCCCAGGACAGAGAGTTGTTTGGCGTGGGCAGAGCTAAAGGGTAGTTCTGGATGTTGGGACTGGAGAAACTTCTCCACCTTGAGTGTGGCAGAGCCCTGGCATAGACTGCCCAGAGAGACTGTGGGGTCTTCTGCTCTGGAGACATCCCGTGATTCCAGTCTCACCTGGATGCACTCCTGCAGGATCTGCTCCAGGACAACCTCCCCTCTGGCAGTGGGGCTGGACTGGATGATCTCCAGAGGTCACTTCCAAGCACAATCAGTCTGTGATTCTGTGACAACACTGAAGGAAAAGCAGTATCACTTCCTCACTGCTTCCTTCAGCCTGGGCAGACCTTCCCCCACTCCCTGGTGCTTCAACAGCTCATCTGCTCCCTACCTATGAAGAGTGGGGACAGACAGACTCCTCAAAGGATGATAAGAGGGGCACCTAAGAAGATTTCAGGTCCAGCTCTGGATCTCCTCAGAACCATAAAGACACAAGCTTGAAGACACAAGCCTCTGTTAGCTCACTTAGAAGCTTCCAATGGAGTAGCCTTCATCAACCGCAGCCCATGATGTGGGATATGAACACGAGCCAGCAGTGTGCCCTTGTGGCCAAGAAGGCCAGTAGCATCCTGGGGTGGATCAGAAGAGGGGTGGTTAGCAGACCAAGAGAGGTTCTCCTCCCCCTCTACTCTGCCCTGGTGAGACCACATCTGGAATGTTGTGTCCAGTTCTGGGCCCCTCAGTTCAACAAGGACACAGAACTGCTGGAGAGAGTCCAGCGCAGAGCCACAGAGATGATGAAGGGAGGGGAGCATCTCCCTGATGAGGAAAGGCTGAGGGAGCTGGGTCTCTTGAGCTTGGAGAGAAGGAGACTGAGGGGTGACCTCATTAACGTTGATAAATATGTGAAGGGTGGGTGTCAGGAGGATGGAGCCAGGCTCTGCTCAGTGTCATCTAGTGATAGGACAAGGGGCAACAGGTGTGAGCTGGAGCATAGGAGGTTCCACATCAATCTGAGATGGAACTTCTTCCCAGTGAGGGTGAGAGAGGACTGGAAGGGGCTGCCCAGGATTGTGGAATCTCCTTCTCTGGGAACATTTAAAACCTTCCTGGCCATATTTATGTGCGACTTGGTCTAGGTGATCTGGGTCTGGCAGAGGGATTGGACTGGATGATCTTTTGAGGTCCTTTTCAATCCCTGATGTTCTGATTCTGTGATGTATGAGCTTCCTGGAGAGGGAGGTTTGCCCCTATCCTGTGGGCACTTCTCATGCTCCCAGTCGTCTAGATTCTGCACCTCCACACAAGTTCAGTGTTCAAGGATGGTGGGAAGTGCCTGGTGCTATTACAGGAGCAGATAGTGGTGTCACAGCTTGTAGAGGACAAAGGGACAGACCAGAGTTCAAACCCCTCTGTCTCGAGGCAGGAGTGTGCTTTGTCCTGAGCAGAGATGAGAAAAACTCCCTCCTTAGCTAATAGAATAAAATGGAGTGGAAAACTCACAGCCCTGCTCGTCGTCAGGCTGCGATTCAGAGCCCAAACACAAATAGAACAATCTCCCTGTTAAGTGAAGCTTGCAGGACGAGTCCTGGGCAGGAGAAAGAGAAATTAAACAAAAAATAAATACATCTCTCCTTCCAAACGGGCAAAGTAATTTTTCTTTGCAATTTGTGTGTTTGACACACGACAGGATGTGCAGTGAGGTGGGCAGCAGACAGTGAGGCTACACCAGGGCATAGCACGGTGCCAATGGTTCTGTGATACCATGGTTCACAGCCATAAGTTGTCTCCATGTGGAGGGGGTGGCAAGGACACATCTCAGAGGTGCCCCAGGGGTGTCCCCAGTGAGGCTGAGCTGGGATGGTGGTGGGTGACCAGCAGACACTGATTGGGAAAGGGCTGGGAAAGGATCCTGTCCCCACCCCTGCAACTGTCAGAATTCACGACAGTGGAATGAGGAGAAGAGAAGGCTCCAGGGGGACCTGACAGTGACCTTCCAGTCCCTGAAGAGGGCTACAAGAAGGCTGCAGAGGGGCTGTTTACAGAAGTCTGGTGATAGGATGAGGGGCAGTGGTCTCACATTAGAGAAGGGCAGACTGAAATGGGCTCTTAAGAAGTTCTTTAGCAGGAGGAGGGTTGAACACTGGAACAGGTTGCCCAGGGAGGCAGTTGAAGCCCCATCCCTGGAGATCTTCAAGGGAAGGCTGGACGAGGCTCTGGGCATCCTGATCTAGTAGAGGCTGTCCCAGTTCCCTGCAGGGGGGTTGCACTGGATGGCCTTTGGAGGTCCCTTCCAACCCAACACAGTCTATGATCCTCTGATTAATCAGAGAAACTACCAAACAGGGTTTTGGAGCGACAAACCCACTCCAGTGACCACAGTTTGTCCCAGTGTCGCAAGGAACAGCAGCGATAATCACAACCTGATGATAGCTCTTGTAATCATGACAACCTGCAGATGTCTAATCTTTTCTCTAAATCAAATAGCAATAAACATTAGTGTCTGATCGTCCTAACAGGGTGGGAGATAGATGTGCAAAGCAACAGCAGGCTGTTGACACAGCCTGGAGGTCACTGATGTCTCTTTCCTGTCAGGTGAAGAACGTTGCAGGACTGCTCATTTTCCAGAACGACCTAGGACCCCATGTAGGAAATTCTGTTTGTTTTAAGCTGAAAAGAAATCACAGTTTTCATGTCCAGTACCGAGTTCTTGGTTTCTGAGGTGGGCAAACCTTTCAGGGTTTTCAAAGCTCTGACTTTGCAAGGAGATTCGATCTTGGCAGCTTTTGAACATAACTGGGGGGTTTCTGCCTCATGCTGGAGAAACTCAACTCTCTGGCCTCTCGCTCTGCTGAATCCATTTGTTCTGACTGGAAATCAAAATACGGCAACCAATGCCATTTGGTGGAACAGATCAGGTTTAACAAAACTCTTTCTTGCTGAAATAAAATGCTCTCTGACTGCCTGCAGCAGCCTGGGAGCCTGGAAGGTGCCAGCTGTGAGAGACACGCAGTGACGCACAGCACCGGCAGGGCAGGGCAAGGGGCACAGCTGGCGCTGCTTTGTCCCTGGTGTTATCTAAAGGGGGTGGCCTGAGCCAGCTACTCCGTTAGCTCTGACCCAGAGCAGCCCTCCAGCATCTGCACTGGCCACCCAGGCCCTGCCAGCTGCTGGATGCAAGGATAAGGCTTCAGCCAGCACTGCCAGGGATGCTCTGAACCCAGCAAGCCCCCAAGGGACTGAACAAAGACAACACCCAGTGTTTGTCACTTGGCTACGGTCACAGCCAGGTGGCCCTTTCCACGTGAAGTATCCACTACCTCATTCCCACCCAAAGAAGGGGGCTGCTTGCCTTTTACTCTCTGGTCAAGTCCTTTTGCCAAGAGACCTGTGAACGTGACTGCCACTGGAGAAAAAGGGATGCGGCGCCTGCTCTGAGCAACGAACCCACCTCGATTCTGATAATCTAACTTGTTCTTCTGCTGATTGTGCATGGTCTGTCTGTGCAAGCAGAAGATGTCAGCTGGAGAACTTCAGCTGGGCATGAAGGAGAAACAAATTCCTGGGCACTGGAAGGCTTTCAGTCACTGTAACAGAGGAGACGGAGGAGGAAGCTGTTAAATAAATTGTCACTGGCAAGTAGCTGGTGCAGCTCTGCCCCTCTTTGCAGTACATATTCTTCTCTACTTCCATTCACACTTACAGCTTAAAAATAGCAGAGTCTCTGTCCCCAGCAAAAAGGTGTCACCCTCGGGTGCTAGATTCACTCAGATAATGCAGCTTCTTCCTGCAGAAGAAGTCTCCTCAGTGTGTTTGGAAATGCCAAGCTCTCCTCAAGAGTCCATGTGAACTAGAATATTCTCCAGGGATGACCCAAACCCACTGCCTGGCCCAAGAGGTCCCCCAGGGATGTGACTCATCCCACTCTTGCTGCTTTCTTAGAGGTAAGATGAAGGGACCACAGGTACACCTGCAGATCCTGTGTTTGAGCCCTTGCTCTGCTTTTGATGGAGACCTGAAAGCCCAGCAGGCCACCAAGGCTGTTCTAGGTGTTTGCAAGGGTCCCTCCTTGTCGGTGGCATCAACTTTGCTGTCCTGGGGACCCGTGTGCTCTTTGCTGTCAGCATCCTACATGGCACTGCCCTGTGAGAGAGCCTGGACTGGTTTGGCTTGGCCCTGAAGGGACCTTCCTGGCAGCATCAGGGGCTGGGGCAGCAGCTCTGCAAGACAGGACGGCAGCAGGCTGGGAGGCAGAGAGCTCCTGCCAGATGCAATCACATAGTAATGAAAAATGAAGCATGAAGGTAGCTGGGAGGGATGCTGGCTCCTGGCACCCCTGTCCAGTGCCAGCTCTGCCAGCAGAGGACGAGGAAGGCAGGAAAGTACCTGAAGGTGTCACACAACGAGCAGCTCAGCTCCCAGACTGAGCAAGAGCTGGGCTGGCTGCAAAAGAAAATTGCACAGAGAGACAGAAAAAAGACATCAGGTTTTGCTGCAGGTTAATTAACCTGGGAGGTCATCGGTACCTTGGCTGAGCTGTCTTCAGCAGCTCATTAAGAGATTTTTGACAAATTGTTCCTCCTTTGTCCTCTCTTTCTTATCACAATGGGAGAAAGTGGCTCCTGTCCAGAGTCTGAGATCTGCCCTGAGGTCTTGGCAGCCCCTGGCCCCATGTGGTGCTGCCGAAAGGGGCCCTGGAAGCTGGGGGTGACTCTGTAGAGGGATGACCCAGCAGCAGCGCTGGGAGGACACAATTCCCTGCAGATGATAGTAAATAAGGTCTTCACTAGCAGCTCCAGTTCTTGATAGAGAGCTCTAGGTGGGAGTCCTGCCAGCTAAATGCACATTGACTGCCCCGTGGCTCTTCCAGCCTCTTGCAGCTCTTTCTCCACACTCAGCTGGATGCAGCAGGAAGAACTGGGCACTGAGTCTGGCTCATCGTTCTCCTCACCTCAGGGCTTGACTGGCCAGTCCATCTGCTTTCTGCTGGCTGCTGAAGCTCAGGTTGGTACCACAGTCTTCCTCATCAGAAAGGACCCTGGCTTGGGCACTCCCCGTGGTGTTTGCTGGTGCAGCAATGGCTTCCCAGGCATGATGCCAGTTCGCTTGGTTTCTGTATCATTGGATGAGATGCTACAGATTCTTCTTTCCCTTTCATCTCTGTAATTAAAGCCCCCAGCTGCCACAGGCACAGCAGTGGTACCAGTAACAGCCATCTCACACTGTTCCACAACTCACGCCCCACCACCTTCTCCCTCTCTCCCAGACTCTCCCTTTGTTGATGCTCTCAGGTGCAACACTCCATCTGGGTGGTGGGACTTGTGAGGGAAACAACAGACCTTTTGCTGGTCTAGCCCAGTTCTGGGAGAGTCACTGATGCAGTGGAGAAACCTGCTGAGCCCGCAGGGAGACGTGAGGGCAGAGTGGGTTAATTGGTGGCCGATGAGTTCATTTGTGCCAGGATGTATCTCGTGTCCAGTGGTGCAAACCTTTCCCATCCCTCATGGTCAGCCACAGACCAAGCGAGTAAAGAAACGGAGTGATGGAGAATCAGAGCTGAAATGATACTGATGCAGGAGACAGCAGTGTAATGAAATTGGTTCACATGGCTTTGGAGCCCTTCAGATTCCGCTGGTCCAAATGAGATCACTCACTCTCCTGTCCTTTTACTTTACTTCTTCTTAATGAACTCAGTGTTAATCAATGGAGTGATGTGAGCAGAGTATTATTTCTCCATGGTTCAAGTAGTACAGCAAGTTCACTCTGTTCAGAAGCTGTCATCAGACAACTCTGCCAGGTCTCTGCCTCAGATAATATGGAGAACCCTGGACTCTTCACAGGAACAGAGTGGCCAAAGGCAGAGAATAATTTACCTGTCATCTTAGGATGAAGCTGTTCCTTTGTGCACTGTCAGCATGGAGGGATGTTTATCAGAAGAGCACCAAGCAGAGACTGAACATGTCTCCCACAGCCCAGCTAACTGGGAATGGAGAAGGCTGCAGGGAACAGAGGGTGTGATGTTATGGCACCACGCAGAGGGACACTTAGCTACCAGACATCACTCGGGGAGGCCAGTGCTCCCCTGCAGTGGGCACCACGTGCTGCTGAGGCTGCTGTGGACAGCCCCCAGATGAGCAGCACGCTGCAGAGCCTGACAACACCGTTCTCGAGGCAGGGCTGCAGCTCCTCCCCACACTGAAGTGTGTAACCTTCCTGTCCTAATGCAGCCCACAGTTCTCTGAAGGGTTCTTTGCTTTCTGGCTCAACCAAGATCTGATTTATCTCCTGACTCTCATACTGAGGAAAGACACTGAAACTCTGCCTGGCAGGGGCTGGGCTGGGCTTTGGCCAGCAGCAGAGGAACATTTGGAGGTGTTCCTTGCGTGCTGTCACACACTTCACTTCTTTCAAAATTGTGATGGGTGGTTTCTCCTCTAATCCTCTGGGTGAACAGCTGAGTACAGACCTGGGAATCCCAACAGGAATCCAGCTCTTCCCAGTGCTCACACACAAGCCGCTCACAAGCGGTTTCTGCCCACCAGGGGCATTTTTCACAGCTGGGATGGTTTTCTGGTCAGCTCCAACACTTCAATGAGCAGCTGGATGAGCTTGGACATTGTTTCTGAAGTGTTCTGCTAGCACAGACTGGCAACCACCACAAAGCACCACCTTCAGCCCTGCCATTACACGGTGGGGAGGACAAGGATGGGTGCAGGTGTGTGAGGTAGAGAACCTCACCTAGAGAAAAGGCTTTAGTGTGGTTTTACAGCTCTTGTTAAAATGCCCAGACATCACCTGTATTATGAGTCCTTCACTACCCACAATAAGACTTCTCTAGACTCTGTTATAGAGGTTCAGTTTTATTAGAGTTGATTTTTAATATCACAGAGAAATGGGTCCTGGGGTGAATGAGGAGGACCTCCCAGGAAAGTCCTTTCCATGCAGGGGTGATTCTTGATGTTTAGACTATCAGCTGGAGCCCAGAACCCCCCACTGCAGCCAGAGAGCCCAAAGCCTTCAACATTTGCTTGTGACAAACACAGCCAAAACAAACCCAGTCATCTTCACTTCTGGGTGCACCTTCCCTGATTTCTATTTCATATCTGTTTTAAGGAAAGCACATTATGGTTGGACTTGATGATCTTAAAGGTCTTTTCCAACCTAAATGATTCTATGATTGTTAGCAAAGGGGAAGGTTGTTCTGGTAAACACCCAATTCACCTCCGCCCCCAATTAGCCTTGAATCAGCCTTAAAACTTCTGAGTACTCTTGAGTATTTCTTCCTCACAAGCAGCTCCAAACATTTCTGAAGCTGCTGCATCCTGAGTCCAACACCACCTAGAGAAGTTCCTCCTGTGCCATTTATCATCTCTGCTTATTGTTTCTGCTTTCTTCCCATCATTTTATTACACACGTGGCTCTGCAGATTACACAGAGACGTGGTAGGAAGTGTGTCACGGGGGAGACAAACATTTTTGTTCCATCCCACAGCAGCTCAGCCAGCAGAAAGGGGATGATTGTATCGGCCGCTGGAAGGAAATTTAGTGGTTTTCTGTCCTGCAGAGCAGCATCATTGCAATTATCACTGGGTTTGATATAAATACGTGATGTCACATGTGTGACTGGCTGGAGTCCTACAGCTTCATTTGCAGAAATGATCTCATTCCAAGCTTCCTTTGGGGTAGGGAAAAAATAAAAGGAAATGCTTCTATTTTTTAGCAACAACAGCCACCAAATAAATGAACTGAGAGTAAAATTACAGAGCTTCCATTCCAACCTACAAAACATCCACAACACTGGAACTTTCTGCTCCAAACCTCCTAAAGTCAGTCTTGACTCTCTGTTGGCTTGAATTTCCAGACCCTTTTCAACACAATGATTTTGAATTTCTGTATCTGATGATCTTTGCAAAGTCAGCCACATCCTGCTCTCTCTGACAGGGCTTTTTTATTTAACTGATGTGATTTCAATCTGCTCTAATTGAATGTGTGATGAACAAAGTAATCGTGCCAAGCTAGCGACAAGCGGTGCGTGCGTCACACGGCGCTTCCAAATATTCCTCGAGTTCCTTAAAAGCATCGTCAGCCACAAGCATCCAAACACACGGGTTTGCTCTATTCAGCTCAGACCTGCGGAGACAAAACTCATGAGCAGGCTGCCCAAGGAGGGGGATGAGTAGCCATCCCTGGATTGGTTTCAGAGTCGTGGAGATCTGGAGCTCAGGGATGGGGTTTAGCAGTGGGTTTGGTAGAGTTTGGTTACTCATTGGACTTGGTGTTTTCCCATCTAGACAAGTCTATGATTCTGTGAGTTTGGAGCTGTTGCTGCGTGAAGTCATCAACCACCTGCCTTCAATGACCACAGAAAGAGGCAGTTCTGCCCTTGGCTCTACCCATTTCTGAGAGTCTCCCCTCAGAAGGTGAATGAGTGGTCCTGTGGTGATCCTGCTCTGGCAGGAGGATTGGACTAGATGATCTTTCAAGGTCCCTTCCAGTCCCTAATGTTCTGTGATTCTGTGATACTGTGCATAGCCCTAGCATGGACCCCTCCATAGCAGAACATATGAAGGTTCTTCTTCTCCTGAGCTTTAACATACATGAACTTATTCACAGTGGGGGTGACAGAGCATTTAAATGGGCTGCCCAGGGAAGTTGTGGAGTCTCCTTCTCTGGAGACATTTAAAACCCACCTGTATATGTTCCTACGTGACTTGGTCTAGGTGATCCTGATCTGGCAGGGGGATTGGACTGGATGATCTTTTGAAGTCCCTTTCACAGTATCACAGTATCAATCCCTGTGATTCTGTGATGACCTGTAATCCACTGCTAGCTGCAAATTTGGCTTTCTCCACTCTTCTTTCTTCATTGGTTTTTCCTTTCTCCCAACTCTAGACATCCTTCCAGAACTCCTCCTTCCACCCCAAA
This sequence comes from Rhinopomastus cyanomelas, assembly GCA_013400115.1. Classification (NCBI taxonomy): domain Eukaryota; kingdom Metazoa; phylum Chordata; class Aves; order Bucerotiformes; family Rhinopomastidae; genus Rhinopomastus; species Rhinopomastus cyanomelas. The sequence goes on along the minus strand of VXBP01005372.1, from coordinate 112,773 downwards.
CTGCAGATCTCCTACAGGCAGGTGCCCAAACCGCAGTGAGGGAATAAACACAATCGTTCAGCCTCCACACAGGGCACAGAAACTCTCACAAAGAGCCAGGACATGAGCAAAAAGCATCCAAGAAACCCAGTGCTCTCCCTCTATGGATCAAGGCTTCCAATTATTTTTCAATAAAGGATTTTATGAGCTGCAAAATGCTTTACATGCAAGAATGTCTTTACAACATCAAAAACCAGGTAAATGCTGGGAAGAAAAGAAAGCCCCTCCTCACCCAGACAGAGCCATCTACAACGTGGTGCTGTCTTTATGCCTTTTAATCCCTCCATACATACCTACATCTTAATTTGCTGCCACTAAAAGCCTTTTAGGAAAAAGAAAAGCCATTGCAGTCTCTTTGTCTGTTTCTGATAAGTGCCCAAGTATATACTTTAACAAATTTCACAAAAAAAAGAGAAATGGTTTCAAATTATTTTAATTAAAATGGTGATCGCAGCATTGTTTAAAGAGATAAAAATTAATTCTCATTCATTTTAATGAGCTTTGCTTTCTGCGTGCCTGGAGCATCTTCTCCTGTGCCGGGGCCCTCGAACACTCCTCTGACTCCTCCTGCCTCCCCCGTTCCCACAGCTCCTTCTCGTTGCCCCGTCACCAGAGATAAGAATAGGGTTTTGGGGTGCAGTGCTGAGAGAAAGGAGAACTTCCCTGCCGTGGAGAGTGCAAGCGCTCAGTCTGTTTGTCACACCATAGCTGCTGACAGGTGGTCGCAGGCGCCTGTGCTACAACAAAGAAGAAAATGGGGGATCCCCATCTGGACAGGAAGGGTTATGGTGATGCTGGGAGGGAGCCCAGGAGCAAAGCCAAAGGATTTGTGGGATGGTGCTGTGGGGTTTGGCAAACAGTGCTGTCTAGGAACACCCTCAGCCTCCATGAGGCTCAGCATCTCTTTCCACACTAGGAATGTTTGGAAAGAAGAGCTGTAGCCTCAGAGGAGAAGTGGTTGTCAGAGATGAGCAAACTGTGGGCTCAGAGAACCCCTCCAGAACAGAGGCTGAAGGTTCCAGTCTGCCTGGATTTGTAAGTTGGGGTGTGGGGGACCCTGAGGAGCCTGTCCCTGGGCAGCCAAGGTCTGAGCATGGTGCATTCAGAGGCTCTGACCCACTCAGTTGCACAACCTGCTGCTGCCAGCCACAGCGTTTGATTAAAGCTGCAAAGCAGAGCAACGTGCAGTAGCCTCGTGGCAAGCAGATGCCCCCCATTGCCCCCCTCTTCCACAGCAGCAGTTTCAAGGCACAGCAGCGCTCGGGTCTATCAGTCTGTTGGCTGAGAGGAGCAATTACTGCTCTTTTTACTGGACAAAACCAGAGAGCTGAGAGCTGTCAGGTCTGCTGTCGGTTGTTATTACAATCTACTCCTGCTTCGCTGAAAACATATCAGGGAGAAGAAAGAATCTGCCAAAGTGGACAAAGGAGACAGGCAGCAGGACAGGAGTAACTGAGAACATCTCAACTGTCTGTGTGCTCTGCTGCCACAACAAACTGGTGCAGGGACAGGTCCACTTTGCTGATTGCTTTTAGCTGGGAGCAGAACTGGAGCGTTGGTTCATTGAGAATGATGAAAAGTGATGCCCAGACAGCACAACCCTCCTGTGGGCAGGATCTGGGGAGCCCAGGCTAGGACTTAGGTCTAGAAACTCCTCTAGTTGTTTCTATCTAGGACTGGAATGCTTGCTCCCAGATGGTGAGGACCATATCGGTGGAGGGTCTTCGGTCTAAACAGTCTCAATGCTAACAAGGACTCCTCAGATGTTAGGTACCAATGCCACAAGAGCCAAGGTCCTGTGTCTGAGTGATGTGCCCAGGCCTGCAGGGAAATGGCCACCAGAAGCAGCAGCCACAGCATTGCTGGAGTGGGACAGAGGAGCCAAGACCATCTTTCCCAGGAAATACTCCAAACCTCAAATTCAACTGGATGCATTGATAACAATCCTCTCTCCTCTTTCTGGTTGTGATGGTTGTTGCTGCAGCTCACATTCCCCACGGCCATGCCAGGAGCATTGGAAGAGAGCACGAAGCACCATTTCCTTCTCCAGGTGTGACTTGCTCTTTCCCTCCTGCTCAGAGCCCCACTCCCCACACGAAACACCGGCGGGCTTGGCCGTAACGTTAGGAAACCAGCAGTACCGCAGCCTGTCCCTCCAAAGTGATTTCTCAACTCACTCTCTTCATTGCAAATATTTTCTGGCTGGTGACAGCTGAGGTTTGAAAACAACACTCCGAGCACAGACAGAGCGCCGTTCTCTTGTTTGCTTTGATTCCACGGGAGAAAATAGAGCCGATTCATTTATTCATTGCACACAAATTAACCAACTGTTGGACTCTCAGTGTTGGCTTTTTTTAATTACTGCGTCACAAAACAACCCGCAGGTTGGTTTCTGTAAGTTTACTCATCCATCGCTCACACGTGCTAAGCGGGGCGTGTGAGCGCTCAGGTGCTGTTCATTGATTAACCAGTCATTAGTCTTCCCTAGAACTTCTCATCCATTTCCTGGGGCATTATTTCCGCTTCTCAATTTGGTGTCTCAGATGTTTCTTCAACAGGAGAAGGACAGATCATTAGCTGTAAATAATAAACTATTAGAGCTAATTGTCCTTGTTTTCCAAAGTAACTTTGTTCTTTAGCCACCAGAGTCCTTAATGCTTTTCTTTATGTGAAGAACAGCTGCTCCCTGGCTATAGAGACAGACTTGCTTTCATTCTCCACTCAGGGTGGTGGGGTGACCTTCCCCACGTTACTCCAGACAACCGCCTTGAACCACTGTCCCACTCACCTCAGTTCACATCGGACTCCTCCCGTTCTTTCCCTCAGAGGCTGCCAGTCTGTACTCACTGTTGGAAAAGACCCCTGGGATCATCGTGTCCAACCATTGACAATCCTGTCCTGTGCTTTGCAAGTCAGGGATCATCTCAAGGCTCTTGCATGAAGTAATGCTGTGAGGTCGTCACCAAAAGAACCTTTGACTTCTGCATCACTGCCCAGAGCCGCACCCCCAAACCCACCCTCACACCAGGCTGTTGGCCACCACTTGTTTTTCCTTTCTCATTCTGGAGTTGCTAATGCACACAAGCAGCAGAAACCCACTATTTCCCCGAGAAATCTCATATGTTTTCTGAGATGACAGTTCTCTCTTCCTCAGCAGCCAGGCGCATTCAGAAACACCCCAGGGTGGCAATTTCCTAGATGACCCCGCGTTTAAATGTCTCCATTGCTCACTGTCCTCGAGCTCAATTACCGCCACCCATCTGCAGTCACCGCAGGCGCTTCTGGCTACAGGTTTTCATCACTGCATCGAAATCAGAGAGAGATCAGCACTGCCGTCACCCTCCATGAGGAAGTGATGAGAAGGGAGAGACATCTCTGGGTGCCTCCCGCCACGCTGGCATCGTTAGTGCGTGCTTCCTCGCTGGTAACCTTCCTAAAAAGTCCTGCAGCTCCTTCAGGAAAAGAAGTGCCCCACTGATGGCTGTTAGATAGATTATTCCAGAGTGTTTTGAAACTTCCACTTCTATCAGAGTGATGGCTGTGACCAGTCTCACTCCCCGCAGCATCCAGGAACCCCTTGGGAGCGATGAGCTGAGCACTAGGCAAGGAAAAGGTTTGGGGTTGTGGTGTGCAGTTGCGGGTGCTAAGGACAGCCGGTCCTGCCCTTTGCCAGTGAGGGAGGGATTTGGGCTCTTTTTGCATGGGATGAGTTTTCTGTGCATAAGGACATCACCGCTGGCTGCTTCCCACTAAGACTGGGATTCAGTGGGAGGCAGGAACTGGTTTGTGAGGTTGCAGCCAGGTCTGGGAGCCTTTGTGTAACAGGAGCCCTTGGTGTGGTGAGTCCCACTGTCAGTCACACCGGCCACCCACCACAAGGGTAGATGTTCCCATCAGATACAGGAACTTGCAGTGCTGCCCTTGTGCTTCCCTGGGGCTGGGAAAGGGTGAGAGGGAGGGCAAGTAGAGTTCCCCACTGCAGAGACTCAACGAGGAGGACCTCAGTAGATTATCACACTTCCAGGTACTGCAGAGAAAACCTTGCAACAGCACTGTCTGATCACATTAATAGACATCTAGTTTCACATCAGAAAGCTAATGCTTGTTTTCACTACTTTTGCTATTGAAGGCAACGTCTCAAAGTTGTGATGGTCTCGTGTTCCACCACCATCCCTTCCCCTCATCTCATGTCTCTTCAGGATGTGTGAGCATTGTGACTCCTCCCAAAGCAGACCCAGATGCTTCCTCACAGCACTGGAGGGGCTCATTCTGCTCATTGCACCAATCCTTTCTCTTTGTTTCTTCAGCAGGCAGCCAACAGCTGCTGGACCAGAGCAGGGGGAAAACACAAGCTGGTGAAAGGAGCCAGACCACAGAAACCCCAAAGCACCAGGAACGGGGAGTATAGTTTGCTCTGACCTCAGACCAGCTTGGGATAAGAGGAGTGGGATGAAACTCAATGGTTTGGAGGGAAATAGAAGACAGAACTAATAATTTCTTTATTCTGTTTGTGTCTCTGCATCCCTGGGTGAACAGCCTGTGCCCCCACCTCAGAAAGGTGGCAGCCAGGGGCCTGAACATTCTGGATCATCACTGGCTAGACATTTCAATTTAAAAATGAAAAAGAAAAAGCAAGAAGAAAGGGAAATTCATTCTGCTGTTTCAGTTAATGGAGCTCTTCAGGGTCTGTTTGGAAGTGACCCAACACAAAGCTCAGAACACCCAAAGAGAAGTTATAATGCCTCTGCTCTTGGGACACTCTGGTTCTGAGCCTTCCACCACGCCTCCAAGGTTTCATGGATAAATGAATACGTTAGGAAATAACCTGCCTTAATGTTAGAACCCAGAGCTTCACGTGGAAAGAGGAATCCTTCATCCAATTGCGTGGCTGCTGCCATTACGTTTGTAGGGACGGGGCAGGACAACCAGTGAGCACTGGTGGAAGATACAGAGGGATATGACTACGGGTGCTGGGGGCTGGCTGGGGTCTGCCACCTGCACCCACCACACCCCGATGTGTTAAGTACAAAGCAGTGGGTTACACATACACTGGAAAAACTGAGAGAACAACAAGGAGGTCAGAATGATGGAGACTTTGGGTGGTTGATCCCTTTTCTTGAACTCACGCTGAGTTTTCAGTGAAGCCCTGCAAGAAATAGTCTCCTTGGGAAACGTCTCTCTTGTCCAAGAATTTTTGAAGGGGGAAAAATATTCAAAGGCAGATTTCCAGTCAGTTTTGTTACTGGATAATGAGACTGTCTCAATAATAGGACATAAGGGCAGGGTTTCTTCAGAGCCTGTGTCTCAGGAGAACCTTTTCTATCCTGCTTGTATTGAAGGAACTCTGAGCATCAGGGAAGGAGCAGCCCTTTCCCTGCCCGGCGTCCAGTGCGGTGTACGTGTGAGTGCAGAGCACGGCTCTGCCTCGCTGGAGAGCTCCAGCTTGCCAGCAGATGGACAAATCAATAATGACTGAGAGAAAGGAGAGGAGGAGATGGGGCAGAGGATTTCTGCAAATTCCATTAAGTCACTGTGGAGCTGGAAAAATCTTTCCTGCTCTGTGTAGATTACGGAGCTCCAGCAGGTGAGAAGCCTGCAGTCTGGAAGGGGCAGCACATGGGCAGTGTCCACTGTTGCTCAGTGTCCACTGCTGCTCAGCTAGTCAAGTGGTAGAAGAGCAAACTGAGGCACAGAGCAAGATGGAGGAGCAGCCAGCCCGTCCTTGATCCCAGACTCATCAGGGTGCAAAGAAGAGCAACTGGGCTGGTGAAAGGTCTGGAGAACAAACCTTGTGAGGAGCAGCTGAGGGAGCTGGGGCTAGTTAGGCTGGAGAAAAGGAGGCTGAGTGGAGACCTTATTGCTGTCTGCAACTGCCTGACAGGAGGATGGAGAGGGGTGGGGGTTGATTGTTAATGTTTATAAATATGTGAGGAGTGGGTGTCAGGAGGATGGAGCCAGGCTCTGCTCAACATCATCTAGTGATAGGACAAGGGACGATGGGTGTAAACTGGAACATAGGAGGTCCCACATAAATACAAGAAGGAACTTCTTCCCAGTGAGGGTGACAGAGCACTGGAACACACTGCCTGGGGTGGGTGTGGAGTCTCCTTCTCTGGAGATGTTTAAAACCCACCTGGATGTGTTCCTGTGGGACTTGGTGTAAGTGATACGGGTCTGGCAGGCGGACTGGGTTAGATGATCTTTCAAGGTCCCTTCCCATCCCTGATGGGATTCTATGATTCTGTGATCTCTTCTCCCAAGGACAGGACTGGAGGAAATGGCCTCAGGCTGCTCCAGGAGAAGGTTAGGTTGGCCCTTCTTCCTGGAAAGGGCCCTCAGCCCTTGGAACAGGTTGCCCAGGGAGAAGGCTGAATCACAATCCCTGGCTATGTTTTCCAGTTGTGGAGCTCTGGAGCCCAGGAACAGGGTTTAGCAGTGGTTTGGGTAGAGTTCTGTTTCTGATTGGACTCAATGATCTAAAGGTGTTTTCCAACCTAAACAATTCTATGACTCCATGAGTCCAGACAAGCAGTCCAAGCCCCATTCCCACCTCACGCAGTGTTATTAAACCTGAGGGTTCAGCACATCTGCATCCTGGCCAGCATCAGTGTGGAGCTGCACATCCCATCCTGCAAGGGCTCTCACATCACCTTGGGGCTTAGTAGCCTGAACTGTTGATGTCTATTTCTGGAAGTTTCTTAGCCAGGAGGTGACACAGAAATGCCAATCAGCTCCCACTGCTGGAAAACAGATTGAGATGTTTCTTCAGCCTGTCAAACCACTCAGTGCCTGTTAATTACACACATCAGAGCCTGCCCTCTACTGTGTGCTCAGGCCACTGAGCTGAGAAGACTGGCCCTGCCAACATCTGGATTAATGAAGCCTTTAAAACCTTGTCTGCCTACATCTTTTGTCAGAAAATAATTCACCTTCATGTTTTGACTAATTACAGGAGTTCAAATGGCTGGGCTGGCTCAGAGCCGAGGCCTGACTACAAAGGAAACCCTCTCTCCAGCTCCAAGCTGTAACTGAGACATCAGAGAAGGGGCTCGGCCCCACTTTACATCACATTGCCTCGGGGTAGGTCCCTCAGAGTGGAAAACACCTTTAGGGTTGATGCTGTGGGCCTGACACCAGACACACAGGGCATCTTCAAGGCTTAGGATACAACCCCAATTAAATTAATCAGTCATGCAAAACTTCAAGGGATGGGCTCAACCTCATGGAATTTCCAAGCTCTCTCCACACATCTGGTATCTTGTGTCCAGCTCTTGGCCCCTCAGTTCAAAAAGGACACAGAACTGCTGGAGAGAGTCCAGCTCAGAGCCACAGAGATGATGAAGGGAATGGAGCATCTCCCTGATGAGGAAAGGCTGAGGGAGCTGTGTCTCTTGACCTTGGAGAAGAGGAGACTGAGGGGTGACCTCCTTAGTGTTGATAAATATGTGAAGGGTGGGTGTCAGGAGGATGGAGCCAGGCTCTGCTCAGGGGCATCCAATGAATCATAGAAACATAGAATCACAGAACCACAGAACATTAGGGATTGGAAGGGACCTCAAAAGATCACACAGCCCAATCCCCCTGCCACAGCAGGATCACCTAGACCAAGTTGCACAGGAACACATCCAAGTGGGTTTTCAACATCTCCAGAGAAGGAGACTCCACAACCCCCCTGGGCAGCCTGTCCCAGGGCTCCATCACCCTCACTGGGAAGAAGTTCCTTCTGCTATTTATATGGAACTTCCTATGTTACAGCTGACACTCATTGGAAAAGAGGAGACTGAGGGGTCACCTCATCAATGTTTATAAATATGTGAGGAGTAGGTGTCAGAAGGATGGAGCCAGGCTCTGCTCAGTGCCATCCAAAGATAGGACACGCTGGAACAGAGAACTTCTTCACAGTGAGGGTGACAGAGGACTGGAAGGGCCTTCCCAGGGAGGTTGTGGAGTCTCCTTCTCTGGAGACATTTAAAACCTGCTTGGCCATGTTTACGTGCAACTTGGTCTAGATGATCCTGCTGTTGCAGCAGAATTCTACTGGATGATCTTTCAAGGTCCCTTCCAATCCCTGATGTTCTGTGATTCTGTGATCTCCTGTCCTGCATTGTGTTGTTGTTTGGATGGAAATTTCTTATTAATGGGGTCTGGTGTAATTCAGCTGTGTGATTTGATCTAGGGGATCCTGCTGTGGCAGGGGGATTGGACTGGATGATCTTTGGAGGTCCTTTCCAATCCCTAATGTTCTGTGATTCCGTGATTCTGTGATTTGGTACCCACCTAGGAATGGGCTGAGGGTGATGTGGAAGAGACGGTCCCTGGGAGATGGCACCCACAGCTTTAAAGGGGGCAACTGAAATCAGGACAAGATTCTGCAAATCTCAGAGTCCAAGGGACCCACTGGTGCTGTGAGCTGCACTTCATACATAAAATATTAGCCTGCAGGTAGCCACGTCCCATCAGGGAAATGGAGCTGGGTCTTTACCTGCCTTCCCAACTCTCTCTAGGGTTTATGATCCAGCAGCACACTCGCACGCCAGCAACTTCCTACTGAAAAAGTGACAACAAAGAACAGGAGATTTGTAAAGAAACCTCTACCTTAAACTTTAAAATGACTTCAATAGTGAAAATCTACATTGGGGCTTTCCTCCTGGCTCAGTAGCCGGCCCGTTCGGCTTTGCTGTCTACAGGCTTTTGTAGAGAAGCACGTCAGTCACCAAGGAGAAACAATATCATATCGACATAGGAGATCAATCACACTGTGAGAACAGTGGAGAGATGAACAGGCAGAACCACAAGCCCTGGGAAAGAAGTTGTGAGCGAATCCACAGCTTGAAGTGCATCCCCAGCAGCCACACTTCAAAATAACTGGAGCTTGTGAGCTCGTCAGTGAAAAGAAGTCATTTGCCATGATCAGAGAAAGTGGCAGGAAGGACTCGGTAAGTGCTTTGCTGCAGAGAGCTCTCCTCGCTCTGTTAAAGAGAGAAAACAATTTATAACATCAGTCTCTATCCTCAGCCTGCTGCTGCAGGAGGGAATGACAAGCTGGCTGGCCACAGCCAAGGTGACTACTGCCTTCCTGCTGTCAGCACCCTCTCACACCCAGTGGAGCATTAACCCACACAGCTCCAGTCCAACCACAGTTAGTGTCTGACATCCACAACTACCTCTGACTGCTGCAAAGCCTCCCTGAGAGCCAGAACCTAGTGCAAGCCCACTGCCCAACCCCAGGCTTCTACCACAGCACATCCATGTCTGCTTGTGAGCCCTTGTTGGGTCTAGAATCATACAATCATAGAATCATTATGGATTGGAAGGGACCTTGAAAGATCATCTAGTCCAATCTAACCAAGTTACCACCTCCAGCAGCTGCCCTGAGAGATTGAACTCAGTGTTGAACAGCTTCACGGTGAACGTCAGTGAAAACTTCAGCTAGGCAAAAGGGCTGCAAGCTGATGTCTTCTGCTGGGCTAGTGGGATCTTATGAATCCTAACCCAGGAATGTGGCTCTTTTGCAGCTGAGTCTTTGAGATTTAGGCACCGAACTTGTCCATGAGCATTTTGATGGGTTAAATCATGCCAAGCATTGAGGTGGGTGTCAGGGGACAGAGAACCAGCCTCTCAAACCCCACTGTAGCTGCTCAGGCTGGCCTTGTTAGCTGCCAGTTCCCATCAAACGTCCCATTTTAAGAGTAGAAGGACCAGTGAGGTAAGGTAGCCAGCTCACACCTTTGGGGACTGTGGCAAGCCTGGACTACCTTCAGGAGAGGCAGGCAGCAAGGAGTGCCCTCATGTTGACAGCCTGGCTGTAGTGTTTCCCTAGCAGAGGGTGCCTGGGAGGATGCTGCAGGGGCACATCTCATCTCTGACACCACTGGACAATCCAGGCTTTGAGTGACAGCAGTGGGGACATGGAGACCCCTGCTGCAATGTGCCCTCATAGGCTTGAGAGAGCCAGGCAGGAGGGAGGACGGTGCTTGGCTAGTGAAAAGCGTTCCCAGTCTCTGCAGACTGATTACTCCAGTGACAGCGATTTGCCAGGACAGGATCCGGGGTGGAATCTCTGCACTGACAAATGAAAGCTGCCACGTCTTGGACGGGGTGGGGGGGACACGACAGATCTCGTTCTTCCCCTCCCTGGCCCAGAACTGGCTCTGCCATTGCCTCAGGATCCACATCTCAGTGGGAGGCAGGAGATGCCGCTTTCTCTCACAAAAAGCTATTTTTACAAGTGTTAAAAAACCAGGGGAAATCAGAGCCTTCATAAAGCCTTTTCTTGTGATTGCTGTGGTGGTTCAAAGCGGAGGAAGGGCCTTTGGGCCTCAGTTTCTCAATTTGAGATGGTGTGTCCTTGTGAAGGAGAAGAAGGGTCGGTTCAAGAGGAATAAGGAGCTACTGGAGAGAGTCCAGTGCAGCCACTGGGATGCTCAGGGAGCTGGAGGAGACGCTGAGAGAGCTGGGGCTGTTCAGCAGGAGAGGAGAATCAATAGCTAAAGGGCCAGTGGCAGCAGGATGGACTAGGCTCTGCTCAGTGGTGCCCAGCAACAGGACAAAGGGCACTGGGCACAAACTGGAGCTCAGGAGGTTTCATCTAACCATCAGGAGAAGCTGTTTCGCATTGAGGTCCCAGAGCCCTGGCCCAGGCTGCCCAGAGATGCCAGAATCTTGTTCTCTGGAGACATCCCAACCCCTCCTGGGCTGTTCCTGTGGGATCTGCTTTAGGGGATCCTGTTCTCATAGGGGGTTGGGCTGGATGATCTCCAGAGCGTCTTTCCAAACTCCACCAGCCTGGGATTCAGTGCTTCTGTGAAAGCAAGAACATTCTGATCGTAGAGACGCAGGAGCAGGTGCTGTAGGACCAGGGGGACCTCGTGCTGTGAAGGTCTGCCCTGAAGCGGAGCTGCTCCTGCTTTGCTGGGGGGCCACAGTTCTTAGCTGAAGGAGCTGGTTGTGCTGTGTTTCAACTAGTGTGAATTACAGCCTGAAAATTCTTGCAGGAAAATACTGGCTCTGGAAATGGGTAACACAGACTCCCAGTCACGGAGCAGGAGTGATACCTTGGGCTTATCAGAGCAATCACAGCTCAGCAGCAGGTTTTGAATTCTGCAGACTGCAAACGTGACTCAAACACAAGGAAGGTCTGAACTGGAAGAAATCACAGCCCAGGGTAGAATTCTGTTAGCAGAGAAAATACTGTTGTGAATTATGCACCGTGCCCAGCGCTTGGCAGTTCGACAGCCCTGACTGGTCTGCGCTGGCCGAGAAGGAAGGGCCAAACCAGTCTGCACTGGGAACACCTGTCTTTGCCTCCCTGTTTCTGTCACTCACCAGCTGAACCTTGCAGGACAAGGTTTTAATGTTTTACATGAGGGCCACAGACCCCTGGAGCAGCAATGCAGAAACAACTGGCTGTACCTTCACCCTGGAGCTGCAATCCCTCCTGTCACTCCGGGAAGTCCTACCCTCCTCCTCAACCCTGAGTTCAGCTGCCACTTCAACAAGAAGCGTGCTCTAGCGTGACACAGGGAGAGCTCTCTGGGTTTGGGTTGTTTTAATGGACACAAAGGAGCTTCGACAGCTACGTTAGTCTTCCTCCAGACCAGGGGGAATTTCCTTCTGTTGGAAAATTGACTTCTCACTCCCACAGCTCCTCAAAATAATTTGGTTTCAACACAACACATACCTGTGTTGGGGCTTGTTTTGTTTTGCTGTTGGAAAAGGCTGGGTTTCAACAACAATTCAGCTGCAAATGTCATGGGAAATGCTATGAAAGGGAAAGTGGGGAAGTGTTTTCCATGGAGGCGACAAGAAACTCCAGCCTTCTGCAATACTTGGGCACACTCACATCTTCTCCGACTCTCAGGCTGCTCCCTAATGCAATTCAAAGTGCCAGCATCCGCTTTGTCACAGAGTACAGGGGACTGGCCCCAATTCAGCAAGTTCTCAGGAACATGTGCCATCATCATATTGATTTTCCTGCCTTGACAGCACAGGTTAAATTCTCTGCTGAACTGAGGTCGCTGTACTTTACCCACTTATTTAGTCTCAGGATGTCCCTTCCCCTCAGGGTCTCCAGGCTCACACTCTGCTGGGAAAGTTTCATTGAATAAAGCCTTGAGGGTTGGAGTCCATCGTCCCTTGGAGCATTAATTACTTCTGCAGCTCTCTGGAAAGGTCATCCCTCCTCCCTGCACACCACTGAGCCTCTCTGCATTTCCTTCTGAAGATGAGGAGCCCAGAAAAACCCCAGGGAGAGTAACTAGCAGCAAGTGAGCTAAGCAGGAGTAGGAGCAATGGGAGTCTGCAGGGACCTGGCTCGAAAGCACAGCAGAGGTTATTGAGAAGAGACAGGAGAGGATGAAGGAGAGGTGGGGTGAACCCCAGGGCAGCATTTTGGGGATCACTCTTGAAAACACACAGCCACCACACAGAGGCTGCACTTTCTGCAGGCAGTGGGCAGAGCGGTGGTAAAACACTCAGCAGGAATCTTACCCTGGTCCCCACCTCCAACACCTGAGGGCTGCTCCCTTCCAGGTTCCTTCACCTTCATCACATTGGCATTGTCCCCCTTGTACACCCTGCATGACTATTGCTTTCTGTTAGGTCTGCATAGGGCCAGACTGAGCTTGCTGAGCTTCAGCAGCTTCCCAGCAGGCTGTCAGCAGCACCAGCCACAGTCTCTTATCTGTAAACAAGGGATCCGTGTGGATGTTTCCCAGCCTCTTTATCAACAGCTCCAAAATACATCACTAATGAGATCTGGAAGAAGAAACCCGAGACATGTAAATAGTTATCTTCTTTCTCCAGCCATATACCGCCGCGTCCCCTCCGTACCGCCTCCGTAAGGACAACAAGCAAGACACCGCACGTTGTGTCCTACCAGATGAAAGCCATGTCAGGCTTAACCTCGTGCACTTTCAAAATTGTACTGAATTAATTTCCTGCAGGTTGGCTCAGCGCAGCACGAGCCTGTCTGGAATGCAAAGCAGCCCCGAGTTTGCGCGGAGAACGAAGACGCCTGGGCACAAAGTGATGATCAATTGAATCTCCTCTTAAATCAGATTGAAAAAGTATTACGCACTGCAGAGTGATAACTGGCTTGAGTGATCAGGGAGAGCAGCACGAGGAGCCAATTTTCCACGCCCAAGACTCGCTGCTTTGCGAAGCCTTCCCTGGGAAAGCAGGGGATATACGGACTAGACGGAGTAGGGAGTGCTACTACAGGCTGAGGCTGTCGTTCGGCTCCTCTTCCAAAGCCCAAGCTGCTCGCTAGTCCCAGATGCTTTAAATGTTGCTATAGAAATGATGGAAAGCTCTGTTTGAGCCCTGCATCGTGCACCTCCCCCAGCAGGCAGGCGTTTTGGGGTACAGCACAATGAACTGGCGCTACAGGGTGTCCTTGCCAGTCCTTGCCCTCCCCTCTGCGGGCACTGCCTGGCCCCCTCTTCTTCAGGTAAGTCATAACAAACCCTGCATTCCTCACTCCAGGAGGACACACTGCACTAGCAAGACACTACAAGAATTACTCAGCCCTGCTCAATGACATATTTAGGGCTCCATTACTACTATTTATTATCGGGACATGCAAACGCTGCCCAAACAGAACCAGGGCTCCCTGTGCCTGGGATCAGGGTGAGCACTTGCTTCCCAGGGATGCAGGCAGCCTGCTTCCAAATCTTGCAGAGTATGAGATACCAGACCTGAAAACTGCATCAGCATGTGACAGCAACTTAGGATCACTTTGAATTCCCAGCATTTACTATTGCTCCTTATTAGTATCTCCTCTCCAGACTCAGTGCCCAGCTCTGGGAGCTCTCACTTAGCTCGGAGGAAGGGTTAAAAAAGTGACCCTATTAAAAACAATGACCCCCCCCCCAAGACTCCCAACAGTTGTAGAACATTTGATGCATCTCCTACATCACTTCAGGAGATGGACATAAGTCATGCAATGGACATAAGTCATGAGAGAGGGAGAATCCATGGGCCCTGACCTGGAACTGATTTTCAGAAAGTGTTGCTGTGGCTTTAGCTGTTGCAAGGATGAAGGGACCACAGCATCAGGTGAATGAACCATCCCATGAGGCTCTATACAAGAGCAACATGGCTGGGGAAGGGACTGGAGGGGAAGGCTGGTGAGGAGAGGCTGATGGGGGTGTTTAGCCTGGAGGAGACTCAAAGGGGACCTTCTCCTTCTCTATAACTGCCTGAAAGGAGGTTGTAGTCAGGTGGGGATTGGGCTGTTCTCTCAGACAACCAGCACTAGAAAGAGAAGGCAGAGCCTGAAGCTGCCAGGGGAGGGTTAGGTTGGATGTTAGGAAGCCCTTCCTGATGGAAAGGGTGGTCAGACCCTGGACTGGACTGGCCAGGGCAGTGGTGGAGTCCCCATCCCTGGAGGTGTTGAGGGACAGCCTGGCTGTGGTGTTCAGTGCCCTGGTCTGGTGGATGGGGTGATGTTAGGTCCTAGTCTGGCCTGGATGAGCTCAGAGGGCTTTTCCAGCCTCAATAATTCCATGATTCTGTGATCTTCATGTGTCCACACCCTGGGGAAAATGCAGCACGGATCTGGCACATTGCTTTGGGAACTTGTATGAAGCCCAGGAGGGACAGTTAGAATAACCTGAACTGTAATAGTTGATGGTAAAGAAGGTATCAGATGTCAGAATAACTCCACAGCTGTTGGTTATAAAGGATTAAGAAAGTGGAAAGCAGGCTACTGCTCATCTAGTTGCTGATGTCATGGCACAACCTCTCTGAGATCCAGTAACAGTCTGCACGGATATTAGGGCTGATCTGACAGGTCCTCTGTTCTCAAAAGAGAAACTTGCAGAACACTTGGAAAAATATCCTCTTACACCTTGTGAAAGTTTCCTTTGTACCATCCTCAGGCTGGGGAAGGTTGGTGCTTCCCTTAGAGCCTGGGCAGTTGCTTCAATCACAGCTAAGAAACAGTCAGCATGACTTTACCATCCACATTGACTCTCGTTGTTTTATAATGGAAAGTCTTCGTCTGTGCTTTGCCCTCAAGTAAGTGGGTCACTGAGCAGCTAATAAGCTTCTCCAAACTAATGATCAGCTCAGACGATCCTTTCTCATCCTCTTTGTTTTTTCCATTGCTGAAACTAGAAGAAAACTCACTAATGTGATTTTTCTGAAGTCATTGTTCCTGCTGCAGCTTCACCTCCTTGTTGTCACCTCCTTGTCACGCAGGCAGGGACACACATTACTGAGATGAACTTACTCGTTAAAGCCACAATAAAAGCTGTGCATTAAACACGTTAACTGTGCAAGCTTCTAGGATGTTGGATGTAGAAGAAAGAGATAGGGATCTCCATGGCCACGTGTCAGCTTGAGAACTGAATACCTCACCCTGGAACCCTCGCTCCTGCTGGAGGAACCTGGGTGACGTGCGATGCGCTCGGTGCTGCCACTTCCCTGATTGTAGTGGGGACTGTCAGCATTCCCTTAATGCTAAACTTGCAAAAACAGGTTAATAATTGGGAATTTCCCTAAATCCTGTGAACAACAACTCGGTGTGGCTGAGCTGTGGCTTGGAGCAGGGCAAAGAGCTGCAGTGCAACACGGTGGTTCCTTTTGTTCCGAGGAACAAAATCCATCCGGGCTTGGACTGAAGACTGAACGACTGAGCAGTGGGAAAGGAACACTGTGAGCAAAATGAGCACAATGGGTGGATAGGAGATAGTGTGCTGTTTGTTAAAACACAATATTGTTACCCGTTCTCCACTGGAGAAGAGAGGGCGAGAGGATTTGAGGCTGGGATTTCAAAAAAGAATTGACAAAACATGACTTCAAACAATGCATTTTGTTCTGCTATGAATAAGTCAGTGGCTTAATGTGCAAGTCACTTAGTTTCCCCAGAGATACAGGGGGTAAAAAAGGTATCAGAGACACTTCTGTTCTTCTTAAGCTTTACAATAAAAATCTGGTCCTGTTAGAACTGCTCTTTTTTCTGGCTTCCCATCATTGCCAGAAAGTGTCTTCAGCTGCATCACTTGTGCTCCTGCATCCAGACCAGTGCTGCTGCCCTTCAGGAAAGCCAGATCTTCACTACAGGGCTGTGTTTGCTGTAATTCTCTGCTGCACAACTTGAAAAATGATTAACAGACTTTCTTCCAATGGGATCTATTGGGATCTCGAATTAAAAAAGAAATTGCTGCCTCAGGAGCTCCCTCTCAATCCATCGCCCTTGTTAATGTTCGTTACTACTGCTCTGGCCAAAATAAAGAAAAAGCCACCAACAGGAAAAAAACCATCTAATAGTTGTAGGGTAAATGCAGACAGCTGGGAAGTGCAAAACGTTCAGCAGAACTGGAGTGAAACAGCTGGAAGTGTGTGATGCAGTGAGAGGATCTCCTACGGCTGCCTGGTTACATCTTCCTCCAAAACATTTATCTCCTTCCAGCATGTCTCAGCTCCAGGGGGATCTGGGACCACACTAGGATGCAGATGAACCCTCACTTAGAACACTTACAGGATGAATAAGCTCAGACCCCAAGATCAGGTGTGTGGTTCTCCTGGTCTATGGTATAGGATACCTAAAGCAGTTCTTCGTGGGTTCTGCAGGGTGCCCAGCCCACAGGTGGACATCTCTGTGCTTCTGGCTGGGATAGAACGTCCTTGAAGCTACAGATTTCCTGGGTTATGTGGATGGACATGGGCAAGACTGGATGTTACAGCCTTGAACATAGACTCATAGAATCACAAAATCATTAGGGATTGGAAGGGACCTTGAAAGATCATCCAGCCCAATCCTCCTGCAACAGCAGGATCACCTAGACCAAGTCACACAGGAAACACATCCGGTGGGGTCTTAAGCATCTCCAGTGAAGGAGACTCCACAAACATCCTGGGCAACCTGTTCAAGTGCTCTGTCTCCCACACTGTGAAGAAGTTCCTTCTCATATTGATGTGGAACCTCCTATGTTCCAGCTTATCATAGAAGCAGATGATCCAACATATCAAGAGCTCAGCTCTTAGCATGGAGCACATGCTGAGTGGGATGTCCAGCCAGGATGGACAGACAACAGAGTAGCCTAAAGGGGTTTGAACTTCAGAGACTCACTTCTCCTCCTGAGCCTGCACTAGATCTAATCACAGTGACAGTACATGCTGAGGTCCAGTTTCACCCACCATGTCTGAAGCTCTGCCTTCCTGTGATGGCAAAGCGAGACAGGTCGACAGAGGACACAGGCAGTAGCTCAGGGGAGGGAGACTGTGCTGAGGCAGAGCTTAGGTGATGCGCTGGAACCGGGTGCTTCCTCGCTTATTAGAGCTTCTTTGAAGGCTGTCACACTTATCCTGCTGTAATCCTTTGCAAAGAAGTTCTTTGCTTGGGGATTTTGCTGAAATCTGTTAACCTGGGCTTTTGTGTCCTTTCCTCTGGTCAGGGCTGCTCGGGAAAGCCTGGAGGGGAAACGGTGCTCCGTGAACAGGGAGGCAGATGAGGTGATGTTAGTGTTGAGCAGCTAGACCTGAGAGCATCAGCTGCTGTGTCAGCTCGCAGCACAGTCCTTGCCAAGGCTCACATGGCTGGGAAGAGAGGCCTCGAGCTCCTCGGAAAGATGTGACCAGTGAGACAAAGCCCATCAGGAAATGGGATCCCTGCTCACTGCTCTGATAACTTGTCATACGTCTGCCCCAGCAGAGTGATTCCAGAGCAAGGAGGGCAAGAAGATGAAAAGCTAAGCACCAGCACTACTTTCACCACCACCACCACCCCAGGTTGTCCTCTGTGTTCAGAACTGTCACCTCAGGTAACAGGTCACTGAACCCCAGCTCCTTCTCCATAGTTTCTCATACGGGTCAAGCTGAGACAAAATCATAATGTCATTTAGGTTAGAAAAGACCTTCAAGCTCATCAAGAACAACCATTAACCCAACTGTCCTAGACCCTGTCCCTGAGCTCCAGATCTCCACAACTGTGAAACACGGCCAGGGATGGCGATTCAACCCCCTCCCTGGGCAGCCTGTTCCAAGGGCTGAGGTCCCCTTCCAGGGAGAAGTTTCTCCTCAGGGCCAACTTAACCTTCCCCTGGGGCAGCCTGAGGCCATTTCTTCCTGTTCTGTCACTTGTTCCTCATGAGAAGAAACCAGTATCTAGTTCTTTACAACCTCCTTTCAGATAGTTGTAGGCATGAAAAAGTGCTGAAGACACTGTGTCATCCCCAGGCCTGGTGGCACCCAAGTCCTGGTTCCTCTCCCTGTGCAGTCTCAGTGACTTCAGTGCTGTCACCACTGACTCACACCCCTGAGAACAGGAAAAGATTCTGGCTCAAGACTCAACAAATGCTCATGTCTCTGGAAAGATCAGGGACCAATTAACTCCTGAAAGGAAAATTGGTTGGGGGAGTGAACCTAACAGCCTCCAGCCTTGAGAGCAATAGGGCTTCAGAAGGATCTCTCTCTTAATTATTCCTTGAGCATCTAGGGAGCAAGACAGAGCTTCCAATAAAACACTCTCGGGAGGATTCTGCCCATCCATCGATTCCGTGTTCACCATTCTAAGTGCTATTTAGACTTAATTAAATTGTGCTGGCTTCCGAATAAGAGAGAATTGACTGCTCAGACTGATTCCCTGATTCATTTATTTCTTTAGTAATCAAGCCACAAATACATGGAGTGCTCATGCGTTCCTTCTTCATTAGCAGAGTTACTGGGAATCTCCCTCTACCCTCCCGGGTCTTTCAGCAGTGGTACTTAAGAAGCCACCAGCAAATGCAGGAGTTTCTACCCCGCGAGGCTCGAGGACAGTGCTGGGAGCAGTCTGCACTCCTCATTAGCAGGCACTGGGCAAACCAGACTTTTCCAGAAAGCTGCCTCTGAATAAGTGACACAGAGTAGTGGGAGCTGTGCAAACCTGGTGCATCTCTGCTCCCACAGTGTCTTTCTTATAGACATGTGGTGACTTCTGTCACTGAGAGAAGACAAGACCATCAAATGGTGGGTTTTTCCCTGACATTCTTCTTTGTTAAAAAGGAAACAAAGGAAAAGCTTCCATCTGGCTCAATAATAGGAAAGACTTGGACAAGTGTGCTGAACCCAGTGTAGCCACTCACTGCCACCACCAATGGGATGGAATGTAGCAGCTCCAACATTCTGGATTCTGCACCAATAAACTGGGAGAGAAGTGGATGGAGAGCAGCCCCTTGGGTTGTCTGGTTTGGAGCTAAAGAGTCTGAAAGACAACTTCATGTCTTTCTACAGCTTCCTGAGGAGGGGACATGGAGATGCCAAGGGACAGGCTATGTGGGAATGGTTCAGAGTTTTGCCAGAGGAAGTTCAGACTGGACCTGAGGAAGCAGTTCTGTACCAAGAGAGTGGTCAAAGCCTGGAATAGGCTTCCTGGAGAGACCTTTGATGCCTCAAGCCTCTTGGTGTTTAAGAGGCCTTTGGACAATGACCTTACAAGAGACACACCAGCTGATCACCAAACTGCAGAGGACCTGGTGAGGTGGGAATGCCCAGACAGAGGAATGTTTCTAAGCTATTGACTGTTTGGGGGAAGAGAGCAGCTCAGAGACCCAGGTCGAGCACTGCTGTGCTGTTACACACACACAGACACATCTTCTTTTTTTACTGTAGCTGAGCAAGAGGGAAAACACAGGTTGCAGTTGCATCATCACATCTAACAAAGAGCTGCAGCCTGTAAACAAGACATCAGCCCTCTGGGGAAATTTCCTCTCATCTTATGCTGTTGCTGCCCTTCAAAACTGCACCTTTCCCAGGACCATGCTGAGGTCAAGGTCAACTGAACTGAGTCTTTCTTTTTTAAATAGTAAAATAGGACCAAAACCATCCTAAAAAGGCTGCATCGTGCATTCCATGAAAATTCTTTCGCTGGAAGAGCACAATCACCCCAGAATCTCACCAAGGGTGCAGAATTTTCCACTGGATGGTTTTGGTGGTGGGAAGAGCCTATTTTGGACAAACCAGCATTTTCCATGGACTTTTCTCAGAGGAGCTTTCGAGGAGCTGTGACTTTGAGGAAAGTTTGTGGAAAATATGAGACAATTGTTTCTGAACTGGAAGGAGAAAAAGCAGACAAAAATCCGGCGTTCCCAACTGGATTAATTTTTAATATTCTCCTTCTTTAAGGACATTAATGAATTCTCTGCATGTGCTACAGAAACATGCTGAGAAGAACTCACAGCCCAGCCCTGTTTCCAAGACATAGTAAGAGAAGCTCCCTCAGCCTTTACTCATCAGGTAGATGTTCCACTCCCTTCATCATCTTTGCGGCTCTGCACTGGGCTCTCTCCAGCAGTTCTGTGTCCTCCTGGGGCTGAGGGGCTAAGAACTGGACACGACATTGCTCAAGGTCTGGAGCATCTTCCTTAGAGGAGAGGCAGAGAGAGCTGGGGTTGTTCATCCTGAAGTGGACAAGACTGAGGAGGGATCTAAAAGATAATTTTAAGTATGATATTAAAGGTGATGGGACCAGGCCCTTGTCTGTGGTGCCCAGGGATGAACATGGGGCATAAACTGGAACATAGGAGATTCATTTGAACATATGGAAAAAATCTTATGGTGAGGGTAGCAGACCCCTGGCCCAGGCTGCCCAGAGAGGTTGTGGAGTCTCCTGCTCTGAATCTCAAAGAATCATCACGGCTGCAAAGGACCTCCAGGGTCATCGAGTCCAACCTTTATCCTAGTATCTAACTGCTAGACCATATCCCTAAGCGCCGCGTCCACTCGTAGTGAGGGGTCAGTTAAGCAGGAACCAGTACTGGCTGAACCCCTTGCTGCCCTGCCATCACACAGCAGAAGCTTTAAGCAGCAGAGACCTCTTTTAGTCTGCATTTCTGACAGGTCTGCTACAACTAGCACTGAGTTTGATTAGTGTTTCTTTAGTAGAATTGATTATGATTATCAACCATATTTCATAGTGACGCTTTCCCTACTGTTATATCACTTATGTTATTTACTTTGCTTAGATAAAATTAATGGCCTGTGAGATCTTGAGCAAGATCTACATATTTCAAACTGCCTTTGGGTACAGAACACGTTGTCATAATCTTTGTGTGACCCACCTCCCATCCCAGTAGTAGTTTCCTGTACTCCCAGTAGTACAGGGCCAACAGCATCCCGGAATGGATCAGAATGGGGGTGGTTAACAGATCAAGAGAGGTTCTTCTCCCCCTCTACTAAACCCTGTCCCTGAGCTCTAGATCTCCACGACTGGGAAACACATCCAGGGATGGCGATTCAATCCCCTCCCTGGGCAGCCTGTTCCAAGACCTGAAGGCCCTTTCCAGGAAGAAGTTTTTTCTCAGGACCAACCCCAACTTCCCCTGGTGCAGCTTGAGGCCATTTTGTCTTCTCCTCTCACTTGTTCCTTGTGAGAGGAGACTAACCCCCAAGTCTCTCCACCCTCCTGTCAGGCAGATGTAAAGAGTGATTAGGACAAGACAGATTTAGATGAATCCCACACATTTTTCCTGGTCCAAAGATGTT
Source organism: Rhinopomastus cyanomelas (assembly GCA_013400115.1). Lineage (NCBI taxonomy): Eukaryota > Metazoa > Chordata > Aves > Bucerotiformes > Rhinopomastidae > Rhinopomastus > Rhinopomastus cyanomelas. The sequence goes on along the minus strand of VXBP01005372.1, from coordinate 91,266 downwards.
AATTTGCTGAGCTAAAGAGATGAAGCTGTTGCTTGGATGAAGAAGACACATTTTGATGGTACAAGTGTCTGATGAAATGTCTATCAGTGTCACCACATCTCATGATGCATCTTCAGGCTACCCTCTGCTGACACCTACAGCAGCACTTTTTTGCCAGCATGCCTTCACGTGACTCACGAGAAGGTTGGAACATCATTCCTGACAGTGTCCCAAAGGCAGAGTCTTTAATCCAGAGACTCTGCTGGTGGGAGAAGAATGTTTAGGACTCAACACGATGCAAAAAGCTGACTGCTGCTTGATTCTCTGGGAGTGAGCTCTGCACCATCCCGCTGTCTGTGTGGTCATGTCACCCTCATTGCTGAGTCTGAGCGCTCCCACGCTGCTGCCTCCAGCACCACAATCACATCTATCTGCAAATGAACTGATGTGTGGCCTTGAAGAGCTCTGCTTTGGTGAATATCAAGCATCTCTTGCTCTTGCCAGTTGAGAATGAAGAAACAATAAAGATTGACATGAGGTTTGACATCTTTAGAACCATGAAAATCTGTTGAAAAGTTGGTCTGAGTGTGATCAGTGGGTTGGAGAGGAGTTGCTGCAGCGGTGCTATGGAAATCACACCTTAAGGGGCTTCCATCTCCCAGCCCTGACTCATCCCAGTACTCACAGAGCAGGGTTCTGGCTGGCTCCAGCAGCTGCAGCAGCACTTACTCAGCTGGAAATGGTGACTTGCCCAGTTCTATGCATCTCCCACCATCTCAGGGTCTTTGAGGGAGCTCCATAAATTGGACCTGCCACCACTGCAGCAGGGACATGAGCCGGCTGGAGGCAGCACAGAAGTTTGGCCGGTGCTGCCAGCCCTAATTGAATATTTTGTAATTATATTTCTTTTGGCAGAAGATTGTATTCATGGTTAAATATTGGTTTGGGGGGAGCAGGTTCTCCAGAAAATATGAAGTTTGTTGCAGAACAGTGCAATGCCAGAAACCAGAGCTGCTTCTGTGGACACCAGAGAGTGGTCCAGTTTGGAAAGACCTGAAAGGACCTGTCTGTCCCATGGCCCTAGTATTGTCTGCAGGCAGGTTCCCAGCCTGCATAGGGTTTGTCATTGTGCAGCAGGGTGAGAATATCTCACAACCCCTCTCCTCTTCCTGAGGCAAGAGGGAAATGGTGCATCTGGGAAATGCAAAATGCAAAGGCGAAGGGATGAATGTGACATCAGAGTAATAATTGTTGTGTGGACTGAGGAAATAGCTTTAAGAGGAAATCTTTCAGCACTGGTCCCTGCAAGAGGACAAAGGGAGATCGTTCCTGCATGCCAGGATAAACCTCAGCCCTTGATATCTCACCACCCAGATGCACCTTGCGATTATTCTGTGTCATTACTCTGCCCTGGTGAGACCACATCTGAAATCTCATGTCCAGTTCTGGGCTTTTCAGTTCAAGAAGGGCACAGAACTGCTAGAGGAAGTCCAGCACAGAGCCATGAAGATGATGAAGGGAGTGGAGCATCTCCCTGATGTGGAAAGGCTGAGGGAGGTGGGTCTCTTGAGCTTTGAGAAAAACCCTTCAAGACTATCAAGTCCCACCATTAATGCAGCTCTACCAAGCCCACAGCTAAACCCTGTCCCTAAGCTCCAGATCTACATGACTGTTAACTGCTTCCCTGGGCAGCCTGTTCCAAGGTCTGAGGATGCCTTCCATGAAGAAGATTTTCCTCATGTCTAACTTAACCTTCCCTGGCACAACTTGAGGCCCTTTCCTCTTGTCCTGTCACCTGTTCCTTCTGAGAGGAGAGCAACCTCCTCTTCTCTACAACCTCCTCTTTACCCCATCCCCATTTTCTTCAGGCTAGCCAAACCCTGCTCACTCAGCTGCTCTTCACAAGTCTTGTTGTGCAGATCAGGGTCTCTGTCCTCAGCCTGATGCCAGCACTGTCCTTCCTGAGTCACAGCAGGGCTCAGGCCAGCTGCACCCGCTGACACTCATTCCAAATGCCCAGATGGAAGCTTAAGAAGTCACCAAGTCCTCGAACAGAGGATGTGATGGGTAGCGCAGAGGTGGAAGAAACTTGCAGGCTGTCTGCAGCACAACATCTGGAAAGCCTGTGCCCGCAGAGAGATCCAACGATTGATGCCGTGAGTGATGGCAGCACCGTCATGAGGGCGAAGGCTGAGAAGTGACTGATGCTGCTTTGTTCCCTAAACCTCTCAAATATCTTTTAACCCAGAGCCAGCCCTGCTTTTGCCAGCTCAACCAGTAGCAATTTCTCTGATAGATAGCAAGGCCATACAGTGAGAGCCTGAAATCCATCCCACAAAGAGACAAACGCTAATTAATGCTGCTCCTCCAAAGCTCAGGCAGCCCAGACCTGGAGGTGCCTTTGTGCCAGGAGCACGCTGAGCTGCAGAAGGGAGATGGGACTTGCTGGGCAGAACCTCGGGCTCCACTGGCATGCCCACGGTGCGGAAGGCACGCTGTGGAGAGATCTTAAAGCAGGGAGCTGACCTGCTGCAGGATATTTCAACAAATGTAATTAGGAGGAGCTATTCTTGCAGAAGACAGTTTCTGGAAGGCTAATTAAAATATTGCTGGCCCCTGCTTAACTTGCTCAGCTTTCTCTTAAGAGCTAATGAAATGCAAAGTATTGCTCCCGATCCTCATCTGTAGGGGACTTCGCTAATGTACTTCTCTGCACTGGGTTAAGCCAAGTGCTCGCAAGGAGAATAAATTGAATCTCAGTAATTGAAGACCAACATTTTTTTTTCAGCTGAAACTGGCAACGAAATCCTAAAAAAGTGGGGAAACTGGAGGTTTCTGTCTAAAAGGAAACGCTGTGGCTCTGGTTTCATAAAAGGGAAAACTGGGTGTTTGGGAGGCAAGGCGACATCTCATCAACTTGTATTTAAAAACCAGCAAAACCTATAATGAGAAAATGTTTGGCCAGTTCTTCAACCAGCATTTTGGGTGGAGAAATCCCTTGAGAACAGGTTTTCTTTGTTTCCTATTCTTCAGCTTCTGTCCTGAGGATATCTAATATCCCGCACTGCAGGAGTGGCTGCTGGCTGAGCAGAACAGTTAATTCTTCAGCTAAAAATACAACCTAATAATGTGAGCAGGTAATTCTTTTTGCGGTGCCAGTGGTTTCCAGGAAGTTTCTATTTTCTTCAAACCTTGCACTGTGATTCAAACTTGAAAGTGGATCTCTCTTTGGGTTAGACAGCAAGTAGCTCCTAGAACAGCAGAATAAAGCCTGGCTTTCACAGCTGTTTCTTGTGTGGACTTCCTGGTGTCTATGAGGAGGTGAACTCGGGATACTTTTTCTTCCACGACTGCGTAAACCAGCCCGTCTACTTGAATGTTGTTTCCACTAAACCATCATAGCTCTGAATCCTTAACCACAAGGTCAAAATCATGCAGGAAGCATTCCAGGTCAGGTTGGATGGCACTCTGAGCAACATGACTTAGTTGGAGATGTCCCTGCTCACTGCAGGGTGGTGGGACTGGAGGATTTTGAAGGTCTCTTTTAACCTAAACCATTCAGAGATGCTAAATTTCACAGGAATTGGCCAACATGTTCAGAAGTGGGGGAGGAGGACTCACAGACACATGAATGAGGAGGACTCGCAGACCCACATGGATGAGGAGAACTCACACGTGAGCGAGGAGGGCTCATGGACCCATGTGAATGAGGAGGACTCACAAACACACATGAATGAGGAGAATTCACATACCCATGTGAATGAGAAAGATCATGGACACACATGAATAAGGAGGACTCACTGACACACACGAATGAGGAGGACTCATGGGCACACATGAGTGAGGACAACTCACAGACGCACATGGATGAGGAGGACTGACAGACCCACGTGGACGAAGAGGACTCACACATGAACAAGAAGGGCTCATGGACCAATGTGAATGAGGAGGACTCATGGATACACATGAATGAAGAGAACTCATGGAGTCATGTGAATGAGGAGGACTCACAGACCCACGTGGATGAGGAGGAGTCACACATGAATGAGGAGGGCTCATGGATACACGTGAATGAGAAGGATCATGAACACAGAGGAATGAGGTGGGCTCCCGAACCCACATGGATGAGGAGGACTCATGGATACACATGAATGAGGAGAACTCACGGACCCACATGAATGAGGAGGGCTCATGGACACACATGAATCAGGAGGACTCACTTGCACACAGATGGGCACTGCCAGCATGCAAACTGTGTTCCTTTGGAAACCAGACTAGTGGCATGACGACTCGCCACCAAAATCCAGCTACATTTGAACAGAAACTTCCTGTAGCTGGTAAAAGATTCCGAAAAAGCTCTTGATATTCAAGCTGCCATCTGCAAGAGCCTTGGTCCCTCATGTTTGGTGAAAGCTGCATGTGTTAATATATGCACAGGCAGTAATACGTGTCCACGCCTCTGCTGTGCCACTTCTTGGCACAAACAAAGAGACTTTGCTCTTATTAGCAGCATCTTATGTCACACCCCAGCTTCTGTTGCAGCTTTAGCTGGGAGCTTTTTCTTCATTATTTTCTCTATAAGGCCACAATCTGTAACTGATAGCACAGATTTTTGTGATGATTCCAATTAATGACAAATAAAACCAGCCAAACAGAGCACAGCCGGCTCTGGAGCCTGTACGCGAAGAGTTTTCCCTTGGAAATGAGTGCCCACGGGGGAAAAAAAGATAAAATTCGATAAATTTGCTGCTCAAAACTAGTGTTGCTCAGCAAATATTTACATTTCAGTGCAACTCTTGAACTGGGCACCGTGAGAGCTCTGTGTGCACAAGACAGAGCGTCTCCATAGCCAGCTGCTGGTATTTTTCTCTCTGACTCTGTGGTCCCACCAGACTTCAAAATACATGGAAATACGGCTGAGACGGTACTGACAGCACAGACACAGAAGGTCCAGAGACTGATTCACAGAATCACAGAATCTTAGAATCATTAGGGATTGGAAGGGACCTCTAAAGATCATCCAGTCCAATCCCCCTGACACAGCAGGATCACCTAGACCAAGTCACACAGCAACACATCCAGGCGGGTTTTGAACATCTCCAGAGGAGGAGACTCCACGACCACCCTGGCAGCCTGTTCCAGTGCTCTGTCACCCTCAACGTGAAGAACTGTCTTCTCATACCAAAGGCAGAAACAAGGTTGTGAGAGCCCTGAAATTTTATCTCTTGGATAGTTAAGCTTTCCTGCAAATCTACCCAAACCCTGAATCTCCTGGAGTGCTGCATGTGAGCTCGAATCATTCCCTCAGCATTCTCCCCAAACGCTGGGTTATTGCATTTTGCATTCAGCCTTCTCTCAAACTCAGTAATTCTATTCTCCTCTTGGATGGGGATTTTGAAAGATTGTCAATCTAATTTTATTTCCAGCTAAAACAAATCTCATCTTGTGATTGCACTAAGCTTCTCTCACAGGACGTGGGTCATGTCCTGCACAAATCACCAACCAGTACAAACCACCTGCTGCTGCCGGTGTTTGTGCAGCAGTGAATGAAAGGGAGTCGCCAAGGTATTTATGGATCGTTTTTCTCATTGTGCTGGAGATGTTAACCTGGATAAATCATTCATGCAGAGGCTGATGTCCAGACCACTCCTGGAAGCTTAACTAATTGCCCCCCTAGCACCCACTGGCAGGCAGCTTTCCATAACCACTTAGTGAGTGAGGAAACTGAGGCGAGACTGTCAGAGGAGTGCGGTAGGATGAAGAGCTTCATGATTTTCCAGAGCATTTTAGAATTCCTAGTTGAAGATAGATATTTTTGACAAGCAACAGGTTGTTTGACACGGTGTGATCACAGGCATGCCCTGTCCATCACCTCTGTAACCCTTCCTGTTCATCCTCCCCTTTCTGAGCATCAGTTACAAGCTCTTCTGGGCAGAGGAGGCAACAGCAGGTGCTGGCACCTTTTGACTTAAAAGAGAAGGAGAAAACACTTTTGGTGCCAGGAGGTGCCCAGAAGCAAACGCTCCTTTTATCTTTTCATTTTGGAGGTGATGCTGCTGTACATTCCCAGCCCTGCTCTGGCTGTAGGGGCAGGGTAAGGATTTCTGATCAGTCCTGTTCCTGATTTTCTCTGTCACGCTTCAGCTTATGCATATCTCAACTTCAAACTTTGGGAAATTCTGAAACCAGAAAACCTACGTGCCCAAAATGCCAGTGGAATGTGAAATGGACCAGAACTAGCTGCCTGTTGGTGCTTTCTCCAGGACAACGTTATAGAAACCCAGAGCAAGGCAAAAGGAAGAGGACAACTTAGGGGCTGGAAGCTGGGATTGGAGTGATGCGACTCCTGTAGCCCTTGGTGGACCTTGCTCAGCTGTTGCTGCCGGAAGAAGCAACCACAGGAGAGGACTCGGACTGGGGCCCATTGTTTTGCACAGAGGGTCAGGATGCAGCAAGAGGAAGCAGTGAGGAGCAATGTAGATGAGGCCTTGGAATTGGAAGAGCCCTACAGGGAAAACATACATGGTGCTGTTTCCACGTTGCCAGCTGAAAGCCTGTCATCTGCAAGATGCATCATCACTTCCTCAGAGACAGAAGAAGCCCCTGTCAGCTATAAAACACCCCTTATCCTTCAGCAACAGTCTAACTTGCTCAGCTTTATGCAGCGCTGTGGTTTCAGCTCATGACCTACGTCTCCCCAGCCAAGGATGAAGATCCATAATGGGGTCAAGAATAATTATCTCATCCTTCAGTTCTTTGTGGAGGGCCACTGATGGGATTTAATTGCCAGAGAAAAGGAGAGGACGGGCATATCCACAGAGTGAATGCTCCTGGGAGATGACTAACCCTCTACAGCCAGATGATGCAAGCAAGCAAAGCTCCTGAGCAGAGCCCTGTGCCAGGTCTTGGACAAAGGATGGCCCTCAACCTAGTGTCTGAGGCTTAGCAGAGATGTTGCAAAGGGTATAACATGGGTGGAAGTGAATCTGGGAAACTGGTGAGCTTTTCACCAAAGATTCTGTCACTTGCTAGGATGGAAAACAGGATGCACCAGCCGGTGCTGAGCCGCAAACACAATCTACGCAGCTGGGACTGGCTACCCAGTACTTTCCTCGCCCCAGCTCTTTCTCATCTCACAGTGAGCTGGCATGAGCCAGGGAATTACAAAGAAGGGCAATTAGTCAGACAGGCTGCCATTTACTTTGCATCCCTGGTCTCTTCACACATCTCTGCCAAACACAGCCGAGCTTGTGAAAGCAAATGAAAAGGAAGATGAGACAAAGTTCCTCTGATGGATTCTTCTCCCTTTCTCCAAATGCTACTGGAGCCATTTTTCAGCCATCGGAAGGGATCGTGACGGCAAGGTCTCCTTTAAATCACCAGTGCTAAAGATTCTGGGTTTGAATGGGAAGCTTGTAATTGCTGGCGAGGACAGGCACGTAGCAAGGAACAAAGTCTGCTGAGAATTGTCCCAGTGCAGGTCTCTGAAATGTCTCGCTGTCGATGGAGTGCTGCAGTCCTCAAAGACTTCAATGTACCTTTGAAGTCCAACTTTCCATGTCTGACTGAGCACGAAACCACTAAGAACTGGTAAGTGCTTTAGAGCCAAAACAAGGCTCTTGCCTACCTGCCTGCCTGCATTTCTGCTGGCATCCAGCAATCACAGAGGGAGAGAGAGAGAGAGGAGCTGCTTCAGCGTCTGCCAGCGGTCCTCCACATACTTGGAGATCTTTAAAGCTGGCAGAGGTCTGTTTTTCTCCTTGGGGTATTTTCCAAGGTCCAATTTATTCCTTAAGCCATATGGCGATCAAGTGCCCCCCGGCGCCTGCGGTGCTTTGAAGAGCTTGGCTTTGTTCTGTGACAGGTTCTGGCCAGCTTTGCCAACGTAGTTCTCCATGGCAGCTCAGCTGGATGCCCGCACATGGTGTGACTCTCTCTGGCTAGTGAAGACACATCATGCAGCCAGCTTCTGTGCCTGGGACAGGTACATGGCCCCAGGACCGGCCTCTCAGAACCTGTCCTGCTACTTCATCCACAGAACACTTTTTCCCTGGTGACTTTCTGCCACCGTGCTGTGTCGGTACAGCAAGACACCGATTTGTAGCACTGAGCCTGACTTTGCTTCATCTTTCCCTGCCTCTGAGGTATTTCCAAGCTTTTATCCTCAGCTCTGATTATTTCCCTTGCAGTTCCCATTTCTAAAGTTGCTCACTCCTTGCTCCTGTTCCTCAGCTTAACTGTCAGTGCTGTCAGCCCATCTCTCTTCTACTCGCTTTTGCTTGCAGCGGAAACAATACTCTGGAATCACACGGCGAACGAGAGCCCGTTTTCCCCTGGGAGCCCCCTCCTTGCTGGCAGGAACTGCAGAGCATCAGTCACGCACCGTCAAGCCTGGAGGAGAGTGGTACCGCTGGCTGGTCACTCCCTCTGTTTGTTCTTGGGAAAGGGCTCCAGTCACCAAGGGACAGGGCGAGACAGTGCTCAGCAGGGTCCTTGGTCCCGCTTCCCTCACACGCAGTCTGCCTCTGGCAAAGGGACTGCTGAAATGCAGCCGGGGTCTCGCGCACTACAGCACCCACTCCTAAGGACCAGGAGAGACCTTAACTTCTCACTGGGTTGGTCTGCACATCAGAGGACCCCTCTCCCCAACTACTGCTCCCCTGTGGCTTTCCTGCTGTGTGACTTGACAGCTACATGCACGCCCATCCCACATGAGAAGGGATCCCATCACTTGATGGGAGAAGTGTGTGTTTTGTATTGGAAGAACCATCCAGGCCAGGGAACGATGCCGGGAAGAAACTGAATGAACAGCCCTGGAAAGGCTGAGAGAAAACATCCAAAAGGTCAGGCAAAATGATCTGTTGATCAGGGCTGGTTTGTGAGGTGCAGATTAAGTACCCTCACTCCAGTTTGTCTGTTCCTGCCCACTCTTGGGGCCAGCATCCTCCATCATCCAGCTTGTCGCTCCAGTTGGGTCTTTCCTCTGGCGCGTGGCTGTGATAACATCACAGTAAGTCACTGCACCTCACCTCCTGTGCACTATGACCTGGTAAATTACTAAACCCTGGCAGAGCACAGTGGAAATGGAGGGCTCTGACACACCTCTGGGACTTGCTGGCTCGCAGCCTGCTCCTGGGATGCTTCTAGAGGTCCGTGTATTGGTGCGTGTCCATATGCACTTAAGTGTGTGTTTGGGATGGGAGACAAACCAGCCACTGAATAATGCATGAGAGAAACGGTGGATCATGCTGCTTTCTCTAAAATAACTAATAGCAGCAATAAAGCAAGTGCCTGGAAGGACTGTCATCCCATTTGTCAGGCTTGAGACAGTTTTTTCAGACCTGCACCCGAAGCTCCCTTATTGCAGCTCACAAATAAATCACTGCCTTGCCTCGTCCCTGCTCCTCCCAGCTACCTCCCCACTGCTCCCTGTTTGTGCTTCACTGCCCAGCACCCTGGAGCTGCCCCAGCCAGCTGGAACTTGTGTTTGGGAGCAGCACTTCTGTCCACATCTCCACTGTGACAGGGGGGTCACACACAGCCCAATTCCTCTTGCAATGAACTCGCTCTCCTGTGCTTGGTGCCCCGGAACTCAGTGCAGTGCTGCTGCCCAACTCAGGTCAGCAGCACAACATCTGCCTCTTGCAAATGGCTGGGACTGGTGAGGAAACCAAGGTGGGGAGGTAAAGAAAAGAAGAAAAAGAAATGAAATGTTTTTCATGTGGTAAAATACAGCCAGTAACCAGCCAGTGCAGAGAGAAGAGCTGGGAAGGCAATGGCTAACCATAAGGATAAAGGTTCAAGAGATGATTCAGACCAGAAATCCATCAAAACTAAGAAAATTCAACCCAAAACATGGGCATATCCAGCTTACATGGGGCTTATGTGGGCTACCCTCCTCACCCTGAAAAGCCAGGTCCCTTGTGGGGGACAACAGAGCTGAACAGCCTGAAGGGTCCCCAAAGGAATGGAGAGAGCAACACGTGCAAAGCTCATATGGCTGAGCAGTAGACAGAGGGATGGGAACTCGCCCAGTGCACAGATTAGGATTCTACTCAGGCACATTTTGTGAAAAATAATACTGATTAATAGATAAAGCTCTAGTCAGAGAAATTTAGGAGGAAGTGTACCATACATACAATTAGTGTCAGCAAACGGAGCCTGGAAGAGTGAGAAAGGAGGTAGAGATGGACTCACAGGCACCTCAGTGCCCTCAGGTCTCCACTTCAAGGCAGTGAGATCGATGGGGAGGACCACACAATCAGGAGAATTTAGCGACCTCCTGCTCAGAGGTAACAACTGAAGTGGCACTAAGCCGGTGCGTCGGACCGTGATGGAGACTCATGACACGGGCTGTGCTCCCCAACTCAGCGATGCCCTGCCCTATCCAACAAACCAGCCACTTGTGGCTTCTCCCAAGACTCCTGGTCTGGCTTTCTCGCCAGCAAAATTGCTCTTGCCCAGACAACACTGATTTATTGAAGCCAAAAGTATCTGTGAGAAAGGAACCATTTAATGGATCTCCTGCTGGGGGAAAGAAGTGGTGAAAGAACCGTTGGAGGATCATGTTGTCATTTTCAGCAAAACCAGTATTTTTTGTCTGGAGTAACTTCTAGCTTAGAAATGTAACTGAGTTTACACTACAAATGCTTTTTAAAGGCCAAATGGAAATAAACAGCTTGAAGACCCAGTGTTTTGACTGGTTCAAGTTTTTTCCTTCCTCAGCTAGTGATTAAAACAATTGAGATTTTGATTCTATCTCCCCATTCAGGAGCAGAACATTATTTGAAGGGTCTTTCAAGATGGAAACACCATTCCCACGTGGCACAAACTCAATCTGAGCTTTGTCGGAGGGCAAAGATGATCACAAACAAGAAAGGATCACGACAAATGGTTCAGAGGTGGACTACTGAGAAACACAGTGTTGCAGACTTCCTTTCACGAGAGCTTCCCAAGAAGAACCTTGTCACAGGGGCAGGGAGTGACAGGACAAGGGGTGATGGTTTTGAAGTTGGAAAGGGCAGATTGAGGCTGCACAGCAGGAGAGTTGGACTCAATGATCTCTTTGGGTCCCTTCCAACCCCTAACATCCTATGATCCTATGATCCTATGATCCTATGAAAATGTTGTTAAATCTGGGGGTGGGGGATCCCTGGAACAGGCTGCCCAGAGACGGGGTGGAGGTCTCATCCCTGGAGCCATTCAAGGTGAGGATCTGGGCAGCCTGGTCTGGTGAGTAATGTCCCTGCTTGGTGTGGGTGGGTTGGACTGGATGCCCTTTGGAGGTCCCTTCCAACCCAGCACATACTGTGGTTCTAAGAATGACCAAATAATTTCTTTCAAAATGCCTGTGTCTTTACAGAAAGAAATCTCCTAAAAATTCCAGTGCTACTGTAGGGAAAGCACCAAAGATCTCACCTTTGCAGAAGCTACGAGCTCACAGAAATCACCCACATGAGTCTGGCTGATGCCAGTGGCGTATGGTGTGCATCAGCCCTGAGGGGTGACCCCAAAGCCCACACCCACAAAGGAGTAGAGCAGCTTCACCTTGCAGGAGGGTGCCCACAGTACAGGTTCCCATGTGAGCCAGTACAGGTCTCTCACACTGCGCCGTCTCGCAGAGCACCAGCAATTGCAAACCTCTTATGCAGAGGAGCTGTAAATGTCAGCAGAGGGAGAAGCACAACAGCACTTCTGGGGATAGCATTGCACTCTTCCTCTAGTTTCTTGCTGTACCATGTGCATGTCATGTGTTTCATATGTGAGTGAGATTCTGTATTGTCCTCAGCTGAGAATTTTCCTCCCAAGTATTCTCCTCAAGCACTGGACAGGGAGGACTCAGGGCATTCAGTGTCACAGTAATCACAGAATCACAGTCTCTTTGCTGGTTAAGACCATTCAAGTCTCAACTGTTCTTTGAGCACTGCCACTAAATCGTGTCCCTGCACATGACATCTATCTGTCCTTTAAATACCTTGGGGATGGTGACCCCATCATTGCCCTGGGAGGCCCATTCCAATGTCTAACAACCCTCTGAGTGAAGAAATTTTTCCTAATGTTCAGTCTGAACCTCCTCTGGTGCAACTTGCAGTCTTTCCCTCTAGTTCTATCACTTGCAACTAGGGAGAAGACACTGACCCCCACCTCACTCCAACCTCCTTTCAGGAAGTTGTAGAGAGCGAGAAGGTCTCCCCAGAGCCTCCTTTTCTCCAGGCTATTTCTTCGTGCCTGGGGTGAACATTGCCACCCCGTTCTCATGCTCTGAACGTGTTTGTTCCAAGAAGGCACAGGCTTCTCCCTTCCAAAGAGCATTTCCTGGGAGATATCATTTCTGCAGAGCATGTTTGCCTTTTCAAAAGAGCATCACTACGGAGACATGGCCTTTCCAGAGGAACATGTCAAGCAGCATTGTCTAGAGAACAAGAGTCTTTCCTATCTGTGGGTGGGTAAGTGGCAGGTGGGACTTGTCCCAAGCTCTTACGCACTGCAGATCCCTCTCTGCAGCCCATGAACCCAGCATGTACCCTGAATAGGCAGAAAGACCACGGGAATGACACCAACCATGACACTAATTCCGAAGCTTCCAAGTTTCTGTTCAGTTTACCATGGCAGGAGGAACAAGACCCACAGATATGATCTGATGGTCTCTTGCTGTTTTGCCTGGAGCCTTCAGTGCTGGAGGCATTTAGGTCAGCACAATCAGGTCTTCCTAAACAACAGCTTTGGCTTCCCCTTTCCCCCTTTCAATCAGGTCTTCCACACAGGCAGACACTTCTCCCCTGAAAAAGGAAGAACTCAGCTCGATATCTGAGTGTGAGGGCAAACAAAAGCCACACAGAGAAAAGAAGATACTTTAAATATTAACGACAAGAAAACAAATGAAGATTCATTAAGCAACGTCGCTACCTCAGCAAAGCCTTGGCTACAAAGCTCTGCAGTAATTAGCTGTCAGGAGACAGAAATACAGTTGTATTAGGATTTATCCTCTTCACTTAGAGACCACCAGGGCTTGGTTCCCTGACATGACTGCCCATCTTGGCATCGAGAGAGGTTCTTCTCCCCTTCTACTCTGCACTGCTGAGACCACATCTGGAGTCTTGTGTCCAGTTCTGGGCCCTTCAGTTCAAGCAGGATATGGAGCTGCTGGAGGGAGCCCAGCATAGAGTAACAAAGATGATGAAGGAAATGGAGCACCTCCCTTACGAGGAGAGGCTGAGGGAGCTGGGTTTCTTGAGCTTGGAGAAACAGAGACTGGGGCGTCACCTCATTAACGTTGATAAATGTTTGAAGGGTGGGTGTCAGGAGGATGGAGCCGGGCTCTGCTCAGTGTTATCTGATGATAGGACAAGGGGCAGTGTGTGTGAGCTGGAACAGAGGAGGTTCCATATAAATCTGAGAAGGAACTTCTTCACAGTGAGGGTTACAAAGCACTGGAACAGGTTGCCCAGGGTGGTTGTGGAGTCTCCTCCACTGGAGATGTTTAAGACCTGCCTGGATGTGTTCCTGTGTGACTTGGTCTAGGTGATCCTGCTGTGTCAGGGGGATTGGACTGGATGATCTTTTGAGGTCCCTTCCAATCCCTAATTATTCTATGATTCTATGATTCTCCCACCTGCAGCTCAGGGTCTTGTCCCACTGCTTCTCCCACAACCCCTTGTGACTTCGTAGTTGCTTTTCTCCAGGTTTACAAGTTCCTAAAGGAGAGTTGTGCAGAACTTCCCGGGGCTCACCCCAGCAAAGCCTCTAAGTCGCTCCTGTGTTCTGTCAGCTCTCTGCTTTGTTCTAGCTGCAAGAGGCTTTTATTACTCACAGCCCTAAGCAGTAAACAACCCAGAGGAATTCGCTTCCATCCTGCCTGGAGCAGAAGAAGATGCTTTACTGGCTTGGCGTGGTGCTGCATCTCTCCTTCTGGGAAAATGAAAGTCTTTTCCAAGCTGCTTACAGAAGCCAGAAAGGCAGCGGGAAGGAGCCTGTTGCCCTTGAGGGAGTTTGGCAGCTTAATCCCCATGGAGGAGGAACTCACTGGATGACCGATGTGAATTCACAGGGGCACCACCAAAGCCCATGCCTTTCAAATGTCATTTTATGTGACTTTTGCTGCTGAGGAGAAAGGTTTTTTGACATCTCAGTGGACAGCAAAGTAGTTTTTGACAAGCGGCAAAGGAAAAGGTGCAGTGAAAGATCAAACTGCAGAGGTTCAGTTTTACTTGTTTGAAACCTACCCCTTTGGCTGGGTGGGAAAGGAGTTATTTTTGTCCCCAGTTTCAGTGGGAATATTTTCAGCTGAAAACAGCTGCACAAGAAATTCTGCTTTCTTTTGGAAGGTCTTCACCAGTGGAGAAAAGAAATGCGTTTCACTGTGATGAAAGATAAACCATGGGGAGTCAAAGACTATGAGCTTCAAGCATGGGGTTGGTGAGAGATCCCAGAATGTCAGCAGGATGACCCTGAGCCTGCCCTTGTGGCTAAGAAGGCCAACAGCATCCTGCGGTGGATCAGAGGGAGGGTGGTTAGCAGATCCAGAGACATTCTCTTCCCCTTCTTCTACTCTGCCCTGGGGAGACTGCATCTGGAATCTTGTGTCCAGTTCAAGAAAGACCCAGAACTGATGAGACAGTCCAGCGCAGAGCCACAGGGATGATGAAGGGAGGAACGCAGCTCCCTCCACCCCACTGTGCCTTAGTTTCCCAAGATGGGAAACTTCCAGACTCTAGTGTGAAAACAGGGATTGGGAACTTTAGGTTTGGACATGACCTCAAGTTTTGGGCATGGGAAAAGCTCTCCAGGAGTGGAGCTCTCCTTCACAAAGCCTGTGCAGCCTTGATGAAAAGGACACAAATGCAAGATGAAAGTGTTTGCCACTAAAACTAATCCAGGACTTTGTTTTCTAAACAAATACGAAAGAGTCACAGTTCTATTTGCTGGCCACAAAACTACAGTGAAAGATCTTTGCCCAGATAGACTCTATTTGCTGCTGGGCTCCTCTATTTCGATAGAGAATCTAATTCATTCATTTGCCTGGAGAGAAATTCAATAGAGAAGAGACTCGTGATCGATACCTGAGCGGCTGTTGGACCAGCATGCTGCAGACAGCCAAGCCTCAAAAAGAATGAGGCCCAAAGCAGTGGGACTCTGAGCTGCCAAAAAGCCAGGAGGAACAGCTTGTAGTTGTGGTTATTAGAGTTACAGGTTATTTATACGACCAGAGTCTGTGAGGCTGAGACACGGTTGTGCCAGGTGCAGCACAAAGCACAGAGGCAGGATGAAACGATGGAGAGGCTTTGCACCAAGGCCAAGAGCTGGCTGTGGCAAGGGAGAATGGCGAGCGAGTGATGTGGCAGAGCCTCCTGGCACGGCACCGACCGCTCTCTGCTGATTAGTAACCGCTGACAAGTTAGTCCACAGGTGCCAGGGAAAGGATTTCCTGGAAGGACGTTTTAGGGAAAGCTCTGGGTTTGTGTGCACTTGGTTCCTGTCAGGTGGAAGGAGCAACGTGGGAGCTCTTGGCTGAAAACCTAATGGGTGGTGATGGGGCAATGATGGTAAACATCCCCTGGCAGGTCTCACTGGCCTATCTGCAGGCCAAGACAAGTAACTTACACTTGACACGAGAGAGAAGGAGCCAGCACATACATTTACAGACACTGGAGAGAAGAACATCCAGACAGCCCACCCAAGGCCAAACACCCATTTGCTGCACTGCAGATCCTCATTATCCTTATTATCGCCCCGATTACAAGAGAGACCATCTTCAGTGACAGCAGAGCCAATTATTTCTTCCTTAGTCTCGTGCAGATTAGTCTGGGCTTTGCATTTATGTGCTCAGCTCTCAGGCGTGTTTGCAGTGACGAAGCGAGCTCAGCCCCAGGGTGCTGGTTCGCAGCCAGTCGCCTCTGCTCTGAGCCTCAGACAAACAAACAGGCACCACAGCCTGAAATTGTCCTGCTGCAAAACACTCTTCTAGGGTCAAAAGAAACTTGCAGGAACAGTCTGCCTGAAGAAAGGGGTTAAGACATGATAACCTTCAGAAAGCAGTGGCTGAATCAACCTAGAGACCAGTCACGGAACATTAGGGATTGGAAGGGACCTCGAAAGATCTGCCAGTCCAATCCTCCTGCCAGAGCAGGATCACCTAGACCGAGTCACACAGGAACACAGCCAGGCAGGTCTTAAGTGTCTCCAGAGAAGAAGACTCCACAACCCCCTGGGGAGCCCCTTCCATTGCTCTGTCACACTCACCATGACGAATTTTCTTCTCATATTGATGTGGAACCCCCTCTGTTCCAGCTGTTGCTCCTTGTCCTATCATTGAAACTGGAGGTAGCGCTCAGACCGCACACAGCAGAGAGAGCACTGGTCCCTGAACGCTATCTTATTGAGGTTTCTGGGTGATCCGGGGGTTTCCTGGACAAGAAAGCTCAGGAGAGCCAGGAGGCAGCCGCTGGGGTTGGGGTGCTCTCACAGCATCACCGTGCAGACCCCGCAGGGGTTGTGGAGTGCTGCTGGATCTTGTACTCACCCACAAGGAGGGTCTGGTTGAAGGAGAGAAGTTGAGGGAAGCCTTGGTTGCAGTGACCATGAGTTGGAATTCAGGGTCTCGTGTGGTAGGAACAGAACAGCTAGCAGAATCACAACCCTGGACTTGACGAGGGCCAACTTTGGCCTTTTCAAGCAATTGCTAGAGGAAATCCATGGGACAGGGTACTGGCAGGTAAAGGAGCTCAAGGTAGCTGGTTAATGTTCAAAGACTGCTTTCTTGAAGCACAACACAAGAGCATTCCAACAGGAAACAAGCCGAGGAAGGGAGCCAGAAGACCTGCATGGTTAAACAGGGAGTTGCTGGGCAAACTGAAGAAGAAGAAAGCCCATAGGTCATGGAAGGAGGCCATGGCCACTTGGGGTGATTATAAGGCTGTGGTGAGAGAATGTAGGGATGCAACTAGAAAAGCCAAGGCCTCCTTGGAATTAAACCTTGCAAGAGAGGCCAAGGGCAACGAAAAGGGCTTCTTCAAACACATTCCAGGTAAAACTAAAACTAGAGGCAAACTGTAGGCCCCCTGCTGAATGAGGTGGGTGCTCTGGAGGCAGTGGCCACAGAGAAAGCAGAGATACTGAACATCTTCTTTGCCTCTGTCTGTACTTCTGGAGGCTGTCTTGGTGTCAAGCCCCAGACTGCTGAGGCTCTTCTCAGTGTCATCTGGTGATATGACATGGGGCAATGGGTGTGAGCTGGAACATAGGAGGTTCCACAGAAATATGAAAAGGAACTTCTTCACAGTGAGGATGATGGAGCACTGGAACAGGCTGCCCAGGGAAATTGTGGAGTCTCCTTCTCCTGAGATGTTTAAAACCAGCCTGGATGTGTTCCTGTGTGACTTGGTCTGGGTGATCCTGCTGTGTCAAGGGGATTGGGCTGGATGATCTTTCGAGGTCCCTTCCAATCCCTAATGATTCTATGATTCTGTGTTTCTATGATTCATTGGATGCCCCTTAGCAGAGCCTGGCTCCAGTGTCCTGACACCCACCCTTCACATATTTATCAACACTAAGAAGGTCATCCCTCAGTCTCCTCCAAGCTCCAGAGACCCAGCTCCCTCAGCCTTTCCTCATCAGAGAGATGTTCTACTGTCATCATCATCTCTGTGGCTCTGAGCTGGACTCTCTCCAGCAGTTCTGTGTCCTTCTGGAACTGAGGGGCCCAGAACTGGACACAATATTCCAGATGTGGTCTCAGCAGAGCAGTCTTGCTGAAAGCCTGCAGAGAAAAAGAAAGCTGTAGAGAACAGGATACTCCATCTTCACAAAATCAGAGAATCACAGACTGGTTTGGGCTGGAAGGGACCTCAGTGATCATCTATCCAATCCTCTGCCATGGGCAGGGACATCTATTGGAGTGGATTCTTCTTTCTCCACCCACTCTCCTGCTCACATTTTTGTGTTGCCTTTGTACAGACTGTGTTCAAGCAGAGCTGGAAACCTGTGGGGATGTCTGTCTTTCAGTGCACACTGCCAATGCATTAATATCTCCAGCAATTTCTCTCAAAAGGTCTAAGAAAACCCTCGGTTGCTCGTTCCCTCCCTCCCAAAGCCTTCAAGTTCAGTACAGACAGAAAACCAGAGCGCAGGAGAAAATCCACAGAGCCTTCAAGGGAACCACACAGAGCGCAGGCACGTGAATCAATAAATTCTAAGTGTACATAAGCAGGTTGCACAGAAACATCAGGAGGAATGTCTCAGGATTAACAAACACCCCAGCAGTACTTGTGAATGCCTGGCAGCGCGGCGGTGAGCGCGTGTCGGGAGCGACCTGGGGCCATGGCGA
Source organism: Rhinopomastus cyanomelas (assembly GCA_013400115.1). NCBI lineage: Eukaryota > Metazoa > Chordata > Aves > Bucerotiformes > Rhinopomastidae > Rhinopomastus > Rhinopomastus cyanomelas. The sequence continues at coordinate 72,965 of VXBP01005372.1, read as the reverse complement.
GTTTGTGCGGTGCGTGAGCGTGCGGGAACACACGGTCTAGGAGAAAATCGAGTTGTGTTTGTGATGAAATTCTTCATGTCCTAAGGCTGGTGCTTATACAGAGCTGGAACACGGGTACTTGGTTTGCAGATACCTGAGGAGTCATGAAACCCCCTCTGACCATCTGTGGTCTGACCTGAATGTCTCCTCACTCCTGCTTTTCTGGGATCATCAGCAGACGTGGGAGTTGGGTGGTTCTCACTGTGTCCTTACTTCTGGCAAGCCCTGGTGAGCAGGGTCAGGTTAGAGGAAGGCAACAGTGCCCAGGGGGCCACTGGGCCAAGAGCAGCCCAGTCGCTGGCGCCTTGGGTGGATGCCTCACATCAGAGGTGAGAAGAACACACACACTTCCCACCAGAAGGACTGGAGGAAGCTGTGGGCTTTCTCTCGGGCTCTTGATTTGTTATCATTCCTTTGCCTTCTCTTGCTTCCCAGAGTCTTCACTTACACTCTTTAGAAAGGGAAGGAGGGCGATGACTTGCACTGAGTCGCATGGAAGTTCTCTCTGTGCTGCCTTTGGTATTTATCTGCGACTTCAGAACAGCTGGTTCTATAAACTGCTTCCTGCAGCAATTTGAAACACACTGAAAAGACCTGACAGGGTACAGGAACTCTGCCTGAGACGAGAACACACAGAACACAGAACATTAGCGATTGGAAGGGACCTTGAAAGATCATCTAGGCCAATCCCCCTGCCAGAGGAGGATCACCTAGAGCAAGTCACACAGGAACATATTCAGGCAGGCTAGGTAGAGCTTGTAGGCGAAGAGGTGGCCCCAGTGCCCCTAGTCTGTGCCCTGGTTACCTGGACTGCATTCACTGCTACTGCTCCATGAAAGGTGAAGCAGCCCAATTGTGTTGCCATCTCAACTGCCTCTATCACCCTTGAACTCCCCTCTGCTAAGTGCAGAGCTGGTTTCATTTCTAGTCCTTTCAAAGCAAAATCTTGGGGATCTTAGAGCATATTAAAAATTGATCTCGAGACGTGCTTCCTGAAGGAGTCTTTACCAGAACCAACAAACAGTGCTCAGAGAACGCTTCTTCTCCACAAACCCCTTCTCCTGGGCTGCTCAGCCCTGATCTGATGCCGTAAACAAGCTGCTCTGGGCACAGCGCTGCAGCTCTCTGCTACAGCTCCTGCACTTGTGTGACTGGGTGTGAAGAAACAACCGCTTTCTGTCTTTCCTTTCTTCCTTTCTCTAGCACTAAACACCAATCAAGATCCTGCAGAGAGCTTTGGGCAATATTGCACGGAGAAATATTATCCTAGTCTTTCGATTTTTCTCCCTCCTGATTGCTGTTCTTCTTGCTACCTGTATTTGCATGAAAATAAGTCTTTATTGCTTGTGTCCCCGGCGTGCCGTTGCATTTAGAAGCTACACAAAACTGCAGGTGATGAATAAGCCACTGGAACAGATGTCCTCAGTAATTAAAAATGTGGGAATATTTTCATCTGTTAAATATAGTGCAATGGCCAGTCCTGTTCCTAAGCAGAACCTGTTCCTGGGAGCCTTGTAAGGCTGTAGTTCCTCACTGAAGTACAACCTGGCTGGCTTTGAGCTGGCAGAGGTGGCTTTGCTCATTTCACATCGCTCTGCCCCTTCTCAGGAGCTCAGTAGCCATTTCAGAGGAAGAAGCTTCAGCACGGTGTGTGCTGTACGTGAGCCTCTGCTCCCAAGCACCGTGAACTTGGTCCAACTCCAGCTCCTCCATTTTAGCCTCCCTCGCTCTGCTCACCACCAGTCTCCTTCTTCATCCCTCCACTCCCATGGCAGGAGCCTCCATGGTGGCTTCTGCACAAGCCCTTTTCATCCTGGCTTATCGTTCCTTCTTGCCAAGCTCCAGGCTTGGAAGGGCTCTGCTGTTACGTCCCAGTGCCTGAAATCAAAGGGCTTGTGATCCTGCCTGTGAAATGCCAACCTGGACTGTAAATGGTTTAGCAAGTTGTGTGTCTTTCTGCATGAGAATCCTGCGCCTGGATAGTAGAGGAACGTGATTGAGCGAGTCCTTAGGCAGAGCGGCGGTGAGATTAACGACACTCTGCTAGCAACGAGCATATTGGAAATGCCTTGATCAATATAGATTATGGAGATCAAGCCTTCATCTCTTTTCAACTCTGGTCTATAATGTGCTTCCTCCACTTTTGTCGAGCCTTTAAATGCCTCCCTTCCTCCTTCTGCTCTAATTACTTATCTCGCTAACACCATTAGCTCCCCAGTCTGTTTTGGACGGCGTCTGTTTTGCAGGACACGGAGGAAACGAGCATCGATTCCGAGCGCCGCTTCCTCACCCGGCACTAACTGCAGACAAGTTACACAGCCCAGGTGCAGAACTCAGCTCTGATCTTCTCTGCGCAGACACAGCTCTGTTGTTCATTTCTGGGGGTTCTGGAGGAAAGGGGATTGGCCTGTAAAGCTTTTACCCCACTTCTCCACTCGAGGTCTTTGAGGGGAGGCACTGGGTACGGGACTTAGTACCGATAATTGCCTCCCAGGGTCCAATCAGATCTCCAGATCGCCAAAATTCCCCACTCCATATTCATGACAGCAGCTTAATTCAATGGGAGGAAGTGCAGGGAACTTTCCCGGGGACAGGTAATACCTGTAAATTGAAAATATAATGGGACACACGACACCCAGCAGGTCTGCCAGATGTGATTAAACCCAGTTCCTTTACTAAAGGATAACAGTGCTCACTGTAGATCAGCAAAATGAAATCCTCAGCTGCTCTTAACACTGGAGTGACCTCGCATGATGGAACTGTGCAAATCAAAATTATCTCTGTCTGCATCTCGTTTCTAATTTGGGAAGATCCAAGGCTTATTGCTTCAGACATTGCATCAGAATGTGGTTGCTCGTGGCTTCCACGGTCCTGATCGAAAGTCTTGTTCCCATTTGCTTTAGTCTCAAACCCAATATGTGATAACCACCAGCTACCATGAGTTTAACTGGCTCTACCCACTCTGGGCAGCTGCTGGATTGGAGTTATGCTGGTTCTGAACCACCTGGCTACCAGGAAACACTAACAAATTTTATGAAGAGAGAGGATCAAGTCACAATAGTCCTAATCCATGGCAGTCAGACACCTTGCCCTAGTGAACAGTCGAGTGGCAACGCTAACTTAGACACGAGAGCAGAAACCCTTCCCCTGCTTAGACTGGGACATGGTAACGTGAAAGTTTCTTTCTCCCTAGGGGTATCAATCTGGATCTTATCTCAGAAGTCCCTGCAAAGAGCTGCCTAGAGAAAGAAATCACAGAGCAGAAGACAGAGCAGGGATGGAAGCCAAAATCTGGAAAACTTCTGTTGCCCTTAGGGAACAGGTTTGTTAAGCACCATCTGCCTTCCATGAACTGCTGCTGACTGAGCCTGATCACCTGGGTGACCTTTAACTGTCCTGTGGTGGCTCTTGAGATTATCTGTTCCATAACCTTTCCTGACACCAAAATTAGACTGACAGGGCTGTAGGTACTGGGATCCTCTTTCTGCCCCTTCTTCAAGATGGGTGTCACGTCTTCACTCTCCAGCCCACAGGGACATTCCTGATTAGTCAGGACTACTGAATAATGATGGAAAATGTGGGCCAATTTCCTCCTGGCTGGTTTCCTTCACAAGTCTGGTTTGGGCAATCAAAAAGTCTGGGGCTTGCTCATGACCCAGACTGATCTCTCCTACCAGTGCTGCAGGGAATAAGCACCACGTTCTCCTGAATCAGGCTGGGGGATTCTTGGTTCCATCCTCCGTCTTCCAGGCTGGATCCAAATCCAGCTGCATGGGCAGCAGGACATCAGTCTGAGCTCCTGGGCACTTTAGGTCTGTATCTTTGTGCCTCTGGCTGTTTGTGTGGCCTTGAGCACAAGCCCTATGAGGAGAGGCTGAGGGAGCTGGGATTGTTTAGCCTTGAGAAGAGGAGGCTCAGGGGAGACCTTATTGCTGTCTACAACTATCTGAGGGGTGGTTGTGGCCAGGAGGAGGTTGCTCTCTTCTCTCAGGCAGCCAGCACCAGAACAAGAGGACACAGCCTCAAGCTGCGCCAGGGGAAATTTAGGCTTGAGGTGAGGAGAAAATTCTTCACCGAGAGAGTCATTGGCCACTGGAATGGCCTGCCCAGGGAGGTGGTGGAGTCGCCAACTCTGGAGCTGTTCAAGGCACGATTGGACGTGGCACTTGGTGCCATGGTCTAGCCTTGAGCTCTGTGTTGACAGGTTGGACTTGATGATCTATGAGGTCTCTTCCAACCTTGATAATACTGTGATACTGTGATACTGTGTTCTTCCCAGGCAAACAGCACAGGGGTACAGTGGCCTTAGGAAAGGGGTGACGCTGCTTGTCCTGTTAAGGGAAACAGAAGCAGGAAGGACTGTGCTAGTAAGAAGACAAGTAATGCTGGCGTGTGTTTACAGCAGAACACTCAGCACAGGTACCAGGCTTTGCAGGTTCTCACTGCTTTGCAAGGAATGCAGCAACGTCAAAGCCTCCGTTGTTCAGTCCTCTCAAATTACCAGGTAGCATTCAACAAGCAGAGAGTCTGAATCTTGCTTTTTCAGAGGAAAGCACTTAAATGTGGTCTAAATCATAGAATCATTAGGAATTGGAGGGGACCTTGAAAGGTCATCTAGTCCAGTCCCTCTGCAACAGCAGGATCACCTAGACCTAGATGTCTTAAACATCTCCAGAGAAGGAGACTCCACAGCTCCTCCAGGCAGCCTGCTTCAGTGCTCTGTCACCCTCACTGGGAAGAAGTTCCTTCTCAGATTGATGTGGAACCTTCTATGTGCCAGCTTACACCCACTGCCCCTCATCCTATCACTAGATGACACTGAGAACAGCCTGGCTCCATCCTCCTGACACTCACCCTCCAAATGTTTAAACACATTAATGAGGTCACCCCTCAGTCTTCTCTTCTCCAAGCTAAAGAGACCCAGCTCCCTCAGCCTCTCCTCGTAAGGGAGGTGCTCTACCTCCTTCATCATCCTCGTTGCCCTATGCTGGACTCCTTCCAGCAGCTCCACATCCCTCTTGCACTGAGGAGCTCAAAACTGGACACAATACTCCAGATGTGGTCTCACCAGGACAGAGTAGACTAGGAGAAGAACCTCTCTTGATCTGCTAACCACCCCCATTCTGATCCATTCCAGGATGCTGTTGGCCCTCTTGGCCACAAGAGCACACTGCTGGCTCATGGCCACTCTGCTATGACCCAGCAGTGTGCTCCTGTGGCTACCAGACTCCAAAAAGCTGGGAGAAAAAGACAGAAGAAACCCTCCAGTATCATTACAAACAAAAAAATCTCATTATTGTTTCAAGGTTTGGTTCATATTTTCAAGTTTAGGCCAGGACTGGAGTTGTTGTCTCCCCTTGGTGCTCTGCAGGAGGTTTGCAATAGCTTTGAAAACCAAAGGATGCCTCATTCCTGCTCATGCTCTGATTTTATGTCTGAGAAAACACCCACAGCCCTGACTCGGAGAGCTCTGAGCTGGGCATGGATCACTCCCATGGATATTCACAGGATGAGATCTCTGGCTGCAGACACTTTTGGAGGAACCAGGAGAGAGTCATTATGCCCCCTTAATAAAGGTGAGATTATTGCCTCCTGTTCTACATCAAGAAACCTTTTATGTTCACAGACCCGAGAAGGTCCGTTGTCTGCGCACACTTCTCACATTCAGGGCAAGTGGCTGCTGAAGGGGACGTTTTGATGGAAGCAGCAGTGCTGTCTCTGAAGGTGATAATCACACGTGAAATTCAGAGCCCTGCAAGGTGCCAGCCCATCCGATAACAAGTTCCAGGCTGGAGAAGAGGGAAATGCAGACAGAAAGTGCAGGAACCTAATATTTCCAGCAATATCTGAGCATCTCTAAGTTCCAGCCCAGCCTCTCCCACCCTTCCAGGGGATCTGTTATGTGGGGGAGGATTTTCTCATTGCTCTCTCTTTCTGAGTCTGAACAGCAGCAATGAGGCCAGTGACTGTGCATCCCTGGCTGCAGCAGTAATGTGCCTGCTTGTCATAGAATCATAAGGGATTGGAAGGGATCTCGAAAGATCATCTAGTCCAATCCCCCTGCCACAGCAGGATCACCCAGATCAAGTCACACAGGAACACATCCAGGCGGGTCTTGAACATCTCCAGTCTCCGGAGTCTCACCTGGTGCTCGTGTGCAGTCAAGGCTTCGTACACAGAAACGATTCAGTTACAGATGTGGTCATCTGGGGGTTTGCAGAATCTCTCTCGCACTCAGGGCAGGCTGGGGCAGCTTTGGATTTCCAGCTGCACTACTTGCCCATTGCCAGGTACAACCAGAAGAAGTGACAAGGCTTTTCCCACCAAGAACACTGAGACAGACTCCCTAGAAACAAACACCTTGGCACAAACTCCCTAGAAACAAGCGCCTTGAGATAACAAAGTCCCTGGAAACAAGTGGTCAGTTTATCCTGGTCAAAACCTGCCACATGCAAACCTCATCCAGGGATGGATGAAGCCCCAAAGGTCAAAGCTCTGCTCGGGCAGGGGGATTGGACTAGCTGGTCTTTTGAGGTCCCTTCCAATCTCTAATGTTCTGTGATTCTGTGATAAAGCTTCAAAGGGAAGGGGTGCATCGACCCAGGGTGAGTTTGGGACCACTCGTGGATGAGGCCAGAGCACACAGCTCAGATAATATCTGAACGGGCATGATGAGAAAGCCCTTTGCAATCTGATCACTTTATGGGAGATGGGGACTAGTCGGTGTGTTTAAACAAAGGCCAAGGTGCTCTTTATCTCATCCTAAATTGTCTGCGTGACCTGCGACACTGACCAGACTATAAATACAAGAAACCATTACGAGAGCTGGCACCTGATCTGACCCCTTCTTAACATCATTTTCCAGCTTCAGCCCAGTTTCCTAAACACATTCCTAAAACGTTGTCATCTTCAGCAAGGCCAGTAAATGAATGAAGAGTCATTGTGACCAAGAGGTCAGCTCATTCATCATAATTCATGCAAGATGCAGCTTGTGGAGGCAGGGATGAACAGAGCTGGGGAGCTGCAGTGCTGGTAATAAGGGTTTGAGAACCCTCGAGTATCAGACTACTGAGACTGAGCAGCTGTTGGAAGAAGAAGCCATAAGGACAATTAAAGATGCAGTGAAAGCCCATGGCAGGGCAGGACATTAGACCAGACCTCCTGATTCTCAGCAGCTTTCAGCTGGAAGCTCCATCTGGACAACTCCTGAAAGAGATTAATCCTGGAAGATGGTCTAGCAGCCACTTGCAGCACATGGCTGAAAGAGGCACACGCTGCTCTGCAAAGGCTCTACCCTTCCCTCATCGCTGCAGGCTCCCACCATCTCTCAGCAGTGTATTAAGCAGCATATTTACCATTTATCATGCGACAGTTTCCCTGTAGCTGGTAGGAAAAGTAGTATCTGGCAGCAAATGCCCTTCTGTTCAGTGATGTTTCTCCTGTCACCACCGAGCAGCACAGCGTGCACTCTGAACAGCAGAGCCAACGGTGCTCCTGCCTGAGGCCAGGGGGGTGTTGATATTCCTTCTGTGGAGGGAACTTGGGAGCACGTTCAGGCAGCTGAACCCCGTGTGGAGCAGCAGAGTGGGCTGCTGGGGAGCGGGTGGGCACCCCCAGTGTGTCCCCAGCTGTGTCTCTGCCCACACAGCAGCTGTAACCTGGGCAGCCAGACAGTCTGTGCCTGTTCCTTGGGAAGCTCATTAAAAAACACCTAAAATGTAATGACTGGACCATTTCTGGACTTAATGCCCAGCCCATGCTGCTGAGCATCATTCTCAGGCCTTGGGCTTCACAAACCAAGCTTGTTAGTCCAGTGGAAGCAGAGGGGGTTTGGGGAAGTAATTTGTTGCTCACTTGAGGATGACAGCAGGCAACCAGGGAGAAGTGTAGGTGTGTTCCATGCTAAAACCATTGCTTTGTTGCTCTAGGAAGCAAAAAGTTCTCAGGAGAAGGCAGTAATGACTACAGGTTAAAGTTCACCTTCAGACTGTGTTGGTTTGTTATTCTTCTTTCAAAGAAAGGGTCCTGTGGAGAGTTAATGTCCTTTATTCAACCCACAACCCTCTTTTCAGCCTTCCATTGGACAACAGAACTGATGCTGAGCAGCCTCTTACAAAGTGGACAAGAGTCTTCCTCACTCTGCTTCTGCCTTCTTTCTAATGTGGCTTCAAGAGGCTGAACACAGAAGAAAAGAGGAAACAAGATAAACTGCATAATCCCACTTCAAAGGCTCTTTGAGCTGAGTTGCACTGGATGGGAAGAGCAGCCTGAAAGCCTGTGTTTTAACTGTTTGGAGGGTGCACAGCACCCCTGGCAGAGCTGTGTCCTCACTCCCACAATAACTTTTGATGAGGCCCTGCTCACTGGATTACTTCTTCATTTCTTGACTGCATGCTAATGATGCCACTGTCAAGCCCCTGCTGAACACAGCACCCTCCCTCTGGCCCTACAACCTCTAAGGTGATGTGGATCCAACCAGAAACTGTGTGTAACACCACAGCTGGCAGCTTCCTGGTGGAGTCACCATAGAATCACAGACTGGTTTGTGCTGGAAGGGACTTTAAAGGTCATCTAGTTCCTACCCCATGCCATGCACAGTGACACCTCTCACCAGACCAGGCTGCCTAGACCCCCATCTAACCTGGCTTTGAACACTTCCAGGGATGGAGCAGCCACAGCCACCCTGGACAATCTGTTCCAGGGCCTCAGCACCCTCACAGGGACAAATTTATGCCTCAGCTCTCATTTCAATTTCCCTTCTTTTGTTTTGAAACCATCTCCCTCGTCCTATCTCTAGATGCCCAGTCATACCAGCCAGATTTGGATAACAAACCTAGAACAGTCCAAAACCTGCTCTTGCTCTCCATTTCTAAAAAAAACACCCCAAGGCACAGAAACCCACAAGCTGTGGGTGAAACTTCATGGTGCCTCCATTAGAAGAGCACATTCCCACACACTGTGAGGGAACAAGAGTGGTGTCATTCATGTGATGTTGGCATCCTTGGAGGTGTTAAAAAAATGTGTAGATGTGGCACTTAGGGACATGGCTGAGTGCCGACAATGGTGTTGGGTTGGTGGTTGGACTTGATCTTAGAGGTCTTCTCCAACCTCAATGACTGCATGACCCCCAATGGCAGGGTGACGCTGACAAAGAAGGTGGGAACCAGGACAAGAGAGAGGTGGTCTGGAGGTGACTATTACCCACCACTGCTGTTTGATCCAATTCCCCAGCTCCTTCATGTACATCGTGAGAACAGTGCTACTTTTCACTCTGGGAAATACAAGAGGAGAAAGCTAAGAATGAACAGGTTTTCTGAACACGATGTCACCTAAAGCTTTTGAAGAGACATGGAAAAAGTTTCCTCTTTCAGTGGCTGGCAGACAAAAGGAAGGATGCACCTGCTAGAGCTGTGCTTTCATTTAAGCTGTAAGAAAACCAATTGGTGCAAAACCCACCCGGACATGTTCCATGTGTGGCTGGATCTAGGGGATCCTGCTGTGCCAGGGGGATTGGACTGGGTGATCTTTCGAGGACCCTTCCAATCCCTAACGTTCTGTGATTCTGTGATTCCAAAGATCCTGACGTGTCCAAAGGAGGAGGTCAGGTACTACAAGCTCGATGTTCCCTATGAGACTGGTCAAAGGTTATCCATCTAAACTATTCTTTTCACATACCAACAAGGCTCATCAGGCTAAAAATAGTTCACAAAATGTGAGTTGTCCCCATTGAAGGTTTCTTCTGAAAATTAAAAGGCATTTCTTGGCTGAAAAATGGTGTTTTGGGGCCAAAAGGCTGCTCCATTTTTGATGATGAATCAATATTTTCAGAGAACAAACAACAACACCAAAAAAGGGACAAAAAAAGCAAAGAACAAAAGAGCTCCAAATCCCCACCGAAGCAAAGGTGTGAGGTACAAACAACAGGTGGGGAAAAAAAAACCCCAAACCACACAAAAATCTTCAGATTCTAGGTCAATTATTTCCATGAGGAACTAATTTATCAGAAAGCAGTGGCATGAATCAGTCTGGAAAGCAGGTGGAGTTACAGCCCTCACTGCCCTCTCACCAACCAAACCACCAAGGACTCCCACTTTGTGCAGCAGTCACCAACCACCCCTTCAGTTTCCCCTTCCCACCACCTTATCCTCACGGGGAAGACAGATGCCAAGACCACAGGCACTGACGTTGCCTTGGCCAGGGCCAGACCCCAGAGCTTCACCGCCTCTGTTCAGCAGCAAAGGTGAGTTCTGCAGCACAGGCAGGGGTCTGGCACTGAGCATCGTGCTGTGGTGAGAGGGACTCTCCCCAGGGGCTGTTGTGCAGCCTCTCTTCTTGCTGTCTTAAGCAAAGCTGTGCTCAGATACGTCTGATGTGTCACCGCTTTGCTTCTGTGATGCAAAGCCAAACGTAAATTATGCTGAGCATGATGGAAACTAATTCTCCAGTCTAATTGATCAGGACTGCAGTGATCACAACCAGGAACCCTGACACTGAAGGTAAATTACTAACTAATAAAAAGGTCATTAAGCACTAGAATGGGCTACCCAGGCTGATAGTTGAATCATCGTCTCTGAATGTGTTTAAATGTTGTGTAGAGATGGTGCTTAAGGACCTGCTTTAGCAGTGGGCTTGGAACAGTTGGGTTAATGGTTGGACTGGATTATCTTGGAGGTCTTTTCCAACCTAAATGACTCTATGAAATGGCAGCTAAACGGGTATTGGGAAGGCATCAAGGCTGCTTGCTCGTAGTTATCACTTGTATTGCAGCACCACCTACATGCTCCTAACACAGAGCATCAGGTCCTGAAGGACCACAAAATATGAAGGGTGTTTGAGGGGTGCTGTGGTTCAGAGCTAGCCCACTCGATACGTGACAGCTGGGTACTCAGCTGAACCTGAACATTGTGCCATTGGCAACGGTCTGTATCGCTCCTGACTTCCAACATCCACATCTACTGTGTCTCAGGTCATGACTGACAGCCCCATGCAGATATCTCCATCTCTGCATGGTCAGACTGCATGATCACTGCTTGGTAAATTCAGCCAAGCCAGAGGATTTCTGTGGCTGCAGCTTAGGCACCAGATGTACTTCTTGCATCCTACATGGGATCAACACATATTTCAGTGACCTCCCTGAGGGGCAGAACCCATCTCTTCTGNGATGCGGCGCTTAGGGATATGGTCTAGCGGTTAGACCCTGGGAGAAAGGTTGGACTCAATGACCCTGGAGGTCCCTTCCAGCCATGATGATTCTGTGATTCTGTGACAAGTTTATAAAAGGAAACATGTAAAGGTTCAACTCTCCACATCCAGTTTTGGGACTGAGTCATCTGCAGAAACGTCAGACAGACAATAGAGAGGAGAGCACTCATCTCTTTCTAAAACTGATGCCTATGTTTGGATAGATGGGTCATGTTTTGCATCCATTGTCTGAATTAAGGAACAGGTCCCCAGGGAACTTGGACAAGTCACTCATTTGGAGTCGTGCTGTAGATAGATTCTGTGTCTGAGATGAATCTGATTCATTGCAAATTCAGACAGAGGGATGGGAAGGATCAAAATCACAGTGGAACCACACTCGTCAGCTCAGCACAGGCACTCTTAACCTTCCACATTTCTTTTCATTCAGCTTTTCTGACAGTGTTGGGCAAAATAAGGTTTTTAGAATGGAATTGGACAAATACATCAACCAAAATGACCTGAACTGATGCATTAAAAACAAAAGAAGAGGAGCCAGTCCAGCCAGTTCTCCATAAAGAAGGAAGGTAGACTCTGAATGCTAAGCATTAGCCCAATAAAGATGTTCAAAGCCTTATGCTGGAGATGCTATTAATTGTAATTCAATTGCTCTGGTGCTGGGGAGCAGCCAGTGCTGTGATGGATTTTAAAGACGAAGTAGCTGCTGTTCTGTGCAAGCGATGCTGGCTCTGTAACTTGGCCTGATGGCACAGATGGCTTAGTGGTTAACTGGGGTGTGGGGGACCTCAAAGAGTGGTTTTACCCTTACAGGGAGTGTTGATGTTGAAGAAGCTGTTCAGAAGGCAGCAGCATTGGAAGGATGGTGCCTCAAGAGAGGCAGCTTTGAAAAGTCAGCAGAGAAGCAAAGGTACCAATGAGAGGGGAAGGGAGAAGGACAGAGGAAGGACAGTGTGGATTAGAATCCTTCACTGGAAATGTTTAAGACCCACCTGGATGTGTTCCTGTGCAACCTGATCTAGGTGATCATGCTGTGGCAGGGGAGTAGATGATCTTTCAAGGTCCCTTCCAATCCCTAATGGTTCTGTGATTCTGTGATACAAAGGCTGAGAAGCAAAGATACCTTGAAGTATGCAGAGGAATGTTTGGATAGAGTTCTTCCAGCTCATAGCTTTTCCCACCCAGGAAAAGAAGTAGCAGAAACACCTGCTCCTGGAGTGTGGGAGAGGGCAGGAGAGCAGTGGGGGCACTGTCTCCTCTGAACAGCCTCAGAGCTCAGCTGGGGAATGACCTGGAGGCATCGTGCAATGAGGTGTCCCCAGCCCTATCTCCAAGTGTTCAAGGCTGGGAGAGATTAAACACCCTGAAAGCTGAACACAGTGAGGGATGTGCCAGTGTTAGGGAGGAGAAGCCTACAGCCAAGAGCGTGGAGAAAGTGATGGTCCTGTTCCACAGAAATGAAACCATTTAGGTGTGGATAAGGCACCTAGTACTGCTTCACTCTTCCACTCTCTGGAAAAGAAAACCCTTAATGGGCAACGATGGAACAAATTGTGCTCCGAGGGCAAGTGTGGCTCAAGCTACAGCTCTCTACCCATCCCTGGAAACCTTCCTCTCCAGCTAATGAGCTGTTTACAAGACACCAGAAACAAAGACAAACCAATGTAAATAATGGCCTGGAGCTACAGCTACAGCATGTAGTGAGGCATTTGGTGTCTGCACTCCCAGGCTGTGAACGACAGACCTGAGGTTACAAGCAGATCACTAGAAACTTAAAGCACTAGTCTCAAAGTGAAGTTTTCTCTTCGTGGAGCCTGCCAGTTTAAAGCTTTTCTACAGCTTCTGCTTGGTCTGTGCTTCAGCTACGCTCCCCCTCCCCGAGTTTTTTCATTACTTAGGATTACTTATTAAATTCTTTGTGTGAGGAAAATTCCAGCTGGAGCTGAACTGTGACTCTCTGACTGCAGGGTATTGTGCCTGGGTAGGAACTGTGAAAGGAGACACATTCAATAAACGGCTGAGATTCAGAAACTCTAAGAGTGGGAAGGAAGAATTCTGGGCAGAGCAGCCCTAGGAGATGTGATGGTTGTTTCCTCAAGGTGTTTCCAATACCTCCATGAATAGAGCATGGGATTAGGACATGAAAGCTCTAAAGTGAATCGCTGCTCAGTCCTGGGGAGAATAGGGACTTGAACTAAACTCTGCTATTGCAGGTTTCACCTGCTATAAAACTTTGAGAAGTTATCTCACAGCTCTGAATAACTAGGCAGCTGCTTCTCTGAGCAAAACTCCATTTAGACCCATTAAATACGAGCCTTCAAGGCCACTGGTCTCAAATCTGGCATCATAATGACTCCCATAGAACCATTATGGCTCTGATTTGCAACCTCCTCCCCGATTCCCTCTAACTGATTTTGTTGCCCATTTGACCACTACCAAAGACGACACTACTTTAACCAGGTGTACACTAGCCCACAGCACTCTTCACTCCACAGACACCAGAGGAGATGACTTCTCCCTGATCTCTCTGACACAACATAGGCAGGATCTGACCCAACTTGGCGAGGTCCCCTCTAGCTACTCACAGGAGCACTAAGGTCACTAAGGTCAAAGATGTCTGTCACACATGTGAGACTAGAAATGGCAAAGGAAGGGTGATCCTTCTGTAAGGAGCTGTACCTGGACTCCTGACAGACAGGAGAAAGCAGATCCTGCAGACAGGTCATCTCAGTCCACCTGTTGCTGAGAAGAACCACAGGACTGAGGCAGACCTCAATCACCTCTGTTTTTCACATTCCCTGGGCTTTGGATGGAAGCTGTCATAAAGCAGATGGAAAATTGCAGGCATGGAGGCATCTCTGCTGAAGCCAATCTTCTTCAAATTGCCCTGGCTCTTTAAGTACCATCTATTTGCACAGGATTAGTCTAAATGAGGAAATGACCATGAGGGAAAAGGTTTCTCCCTGCTAACGTGGCTACTTGGCCCTGTGAATGGGAGATGCAGTGGAGATCAGTTGTCCCTCCAGACCACAAAAACTCCAAGCCAGCTGGGCACCTCACTTCTGCAAGGGACATCCACATGTTCTGGAAAGGTGGTTTTCATCCCTCCATGTAGTGGATAAATGCCTGAAGTGGATGAGGTGTCTGTGCCCTTGCCACTAGGAGTCTCTCAGAATCAGCATGAGAGGCTCTGAAGCCACCGCAGAAGTCTTAATTGGGAGGGTAGAAGAGGTAACTGTCTCTGCATTGACATAAATAGACAAATAGTTATAAATAACAAATGAAACTTGCAAAAATAGGAGTTTGTGAGTCATGGAGCAGAAAGGAAGGCTCACTTCATGGAGGCCATTGCAATTCTGCAGTCTATCTTATTCTTTTAATTTGATTGTATCTGCTGATCAGCCTTTTCTGTGGGAGTCAGAAAACGACTGGGCTTGAAGGCTGAGCTCCAGCTTATCTCAGCAGAAGAACTGCATCCACTCAGGCTGGGCCAGAGGCAGGACACTGGTCCTGTCCTCACCTGCCCTGTTGTGCAAGGAGAGACCCGCAGATCTCTCCTTGTGTTCTTAATTACCCCAAAGGATTCCAGGTTAGACAGAGAGAGGCATTTGTTTGTTTTCCCCTGCTGAGGAATTATCTCCCCTGTAGGGTTTTATAAACAGTTTACTCCTGGAAGAGCTTTGGCCCAAAGAGACATGAGGTAGAAGATTAAGCTGCAACCTTAGTAGTGGCTAAGACGTCACTTGCAGGAGACCTTCACCGCAAACAGCTACCCAGAGAGACGTGAAATCCTCCCTCAACTTTAATGTTTGTGATATAAAATTATGTTGCTGAAGAGAGTCTGATTTATGTGTCTAGAAGGGAACATGATTATTATTTTCCAGTGCCTTTCTGAAGCACCTGAGATGAAGCAGGGACCAACCAACACTGCTGCATCAGACGAATTAAATTGGCTCTTGATTTTAGAGCGTCACAGTGAAATTAGCAGCCTTTGAAATTCCTCTGCCGCACACAGATCGGCTTCTTTCTTTAAATCTCCCCAAAGATAATGTGGATCAGACGTTTTTTAAGGGTACAAAGTCATCGAGTGTCATTTCCTACTCATTGCAGGGAAAAATATGTTTTTAAATGGAAAATCATCCATTTTGAATGGAAGCTGGATAGAAGGGGCAGTGAAGCTCCTTCAGAAATCACCAAACCCACACGACTGTCAACTCCTTTAAACAGCCCTGCTCCCACAGCGATTTCGGAGCGATGTTCTTCCCCCCTTCCTTGCTGCAAAGCCTTTCCGTGTAGCGCTGGCACCCGTGAGTTGTGAGAGCTACGATGGCTCTTCCCGGGTGTTTTATGGGACAAACACACAGTCCTGTGCAGGCTGCAGTGTTTTGGCTGAATCACTTCTGTGCAGGTGGCACGTGGGGCATTGTGCAGTGTCTTTCACACCAACCTCCTCCCCATGAAGGCAACATAAATCATGGTTTGGGCTAATACCCAGGTTCCGTGGAGAAGACAGTTCAACCATTCTGCAAGATACACTGCCTACAAAATAACCTCAGATCTTCCTCTCTGCTTTGCAAGGTGCTTCTCATCCCACAGCGGCGTACGAGAGGCACGAGTAGAGACATAGAGAGGAATAACAAATTCCACCAGTACAGGCTGGGAGGTGATCTACTGGAAAGCAGTCCTGTGGAGAGGGACCTTGGAGTCCTGGTGGACACCAGGTTAACCATGGCACAGCAATGTGCCCTGGTGGCCAAGAAGGCCAATGGGATCCTGGGGTGTATCAGGAGGAGTGTGTCCAGCAGATCAAGGGAAGTTCTTCTCCCCCTCTACTCTGCCCTGGTGAGGCCTCATCTTGAGTACTGTGTTCAGTTTTGGGCCCCCCGGTTTAAGAGGGACGGGGATCTGCTGGAGAGGGTCCAGCAGAGGGCTACGAGGATGATTAGGGGACAGGAGGGCATGGCTTATGAGGAGAGGTTGAGGGACTTGGGGCTTTTTAGTCTGGAGAAGAGAAGACTTACGGGAGATTTGATAAGTGTTTGTAAGTACCTGAAGGCTGGCCAGGAGGGGGGGGACAGGCTCTTTTCACTTGCTCCCTGTGATAGGACAAGGAGCAATGGGTGTAAGTTGCAGCAGAGGAGGTTCCACCTCAACACAAGGGGGAACTTCTTTAATGTGAGGGTCACAGAGCACTGGAACAGGCTCCCCAGGGAGGTCGTGGAGTCTCCTTCTCTGGGGACTTTCACGGCCCGCCTGGATGCGTTCCTCTGTGATCTGTGTTAGATAGTTTTGTCCTGCTCTGGCAGGTCCCTTCCAACCCCTAACATCCTATGATCCCATGATCTCACCTTTTTGAGTTTGAGTGATGCTTGAGGAACAAGGCTCAGAGAATAGGAGAAAGCTGATTTTCCTACAAGGAAAGATTAAAACCTATGGCAGGTCTTTGTGCTGTGGCTGGCAATGGATCCACAAATCCAGACCTGACCTGAAAATTTCAGTGGCTCAGCAAATCATTAATAACTTCCATGACAGGAAGGAAGAGCCCTCAGAAAACCTTCTCAGCTCTTCTCATCCTGTTAAAGCTTCCTCCTCCTACAGTGCCGGAGATGCTCAGCGCTTGCTCAGTGCTAAGGGGTGGGGAGGAGTTCTCGTCTGGTAGTATGCGAGCTCTGGACGAGCAGAACAGCAAAAAATGAGTCTCTGGATGATAAAATTATTGATTCCAAGTGCCTCTAACATCTCTTAAAGGCCTAGTTCCTCACATCACCTTCTCCCTCACAGAAATAACAGCTGTCAATCAGCGCTGACGTGGCACAGACTGTCAAGAAGAAATACTCCAGTAAATGAAGCAGTTTCCTGTCTCTGAGGTGCTCCGAGTTGTCGCACAGAAGGACAGGTCTTTGGTGTGACAGCAGCACTATCATTCCTAGGCAAAGCTGAACCCAGTAATTCTAGCTGGGAGATGCCCTGGGAGGCGGTGGTTCAGCTGCCGTTACCACAATCTTGTCAAAGCTTTGTCAGGAGGAACGAGCTGTTTTGCTTTGCTCTTCTCACCCGACTTCTCAAGAGTTGGAGAGAAGGTTCTCTTTTTCCCTGGAGGAAGCATCTCTAAAGTACCCGTCATCTTCCTTCTTGCTTGTCTAGTGAGATCCCTGCTCTCTGCAAAGACTCTCTACCATAAAACAG
Organism: Rhinopomastus cyanomelas; assembly: GCA_013400115.1. Lineage (NCBI taxonomy): Eukaryota > Metazoa > Chordata > Aves > Bucerotiformes > Rhinopomastidae > Rhinopomastus > Rhinopomastus cyanomelas. The sequence continues at coordinate 55,544 of VXBP01005372.1, read as the reverse complement.
ATTTTCATCTGTATTTTTCAGGGGGGTGGGGTAACCCTCAGACCCCAAATCCTCGTGATGTATTTGTCTTCCCACACCCGTCTCTTTAGCATCAGCTCTCAGGGATCCTTATATCACAGAATGTCAGGCTTTCTTTAGAGATATCTGCTAAATTTGATACCATCAGGTAGGAACCAACATGTCAGTGATTATGTCCTCGAGTGTCTTACTCCAAAATCCAGATCAGAGTCAGATTCAATGCTTTTGCTTTTGATAGAGCAGGTGGTGTGTTAGGTGGAAGCAAATCCAGTGGGTCTTCTCCTGGACAAAAGAAGGCTACCTCAGGGTAGGTGTCTAGAATATAGGCATCTCCACTGGAGTCAGCCTTGCTAAAAGCACCACCCTGGAGACTGGACTAGATAATCTTTCAAGGCCCCTTCCAGTCCCTAATGTTCTGTGAGATCTTGTCAATAAGCAAAGTCAGACAAGCCCATCCTCTGTGCTCTCTGTGAGGAGCTCAAGCTCTTAAAACTGCAAGGCAGGTTCTTCAGCTCCACTGATTTATGACATTTTTCCCCAATTTCCCCCCAACCTTCTTTTCTCTCAGCCTGAACTGGTTGTTTCACCACACACACATAGTGCAATTCCTCAAACTGTCTGCAGCAGTGTCTCTATTAGTTCTCCTTCCTGAGCCATCAGAAAGCTACTGCAGACAGAAAGTACTTCAAAATCATCCGGTGCCAGAAAAAAGGATGCCTCCCACCACCTCCCTTCCCAAGAGACAACAAGGCTTTTGAAGACTGAGGAAGAGCTCTCACCTACCACATAGTCAATGCAGAGATCACACCAGCTCCTGGAACTATCAGCTGAGGCAGGACCCTGCTGTCCTCTTGTGCCGCAGCGACCTTCCCACCACTCCTCTCAGTGGCACTCACCGCTGCTTAGTATGGGAAGACAGCAGGAGGTTTTGCTTTGCTTGCTGACCTGACCCAATTTCTGCCTGGTCTGGATGCCTTTAGTCCAGGCTAAAGACATCCTGAGGCACAGCTGAGATGAGAGTAATGGCTTCTGCTGGGCACAGACCACCTGATCCAGGAAGGAGCTGAGACAGTTTCTAATCAGAGACCATTCCATGGGCTTGATTAGCTATGAATAAACCCTCTTCCATCCCTGACCTCTGAGCCAAAAGAACAGGCAGAGGTGACCTTTCAAAGCTGGGCTGAGATTACAGTAATTGGGCAATAATACGAAACAGCAAATAAGAGTCAGAATGATCCCTTTGACTTCAGTGAGAGGAGAAGCTAATGCATTTGGGAGTGTTATGATTTCCACTTGTCACCAAGATTTTAACTACATCTGCTCGACACATCCGGCTGTGAAGTGGGTCACTTTCATACGAGGGAGGATCATTACCTGTGAACAAGGGCCAATCAGTGTGATTGAGGCAACCAGACATCTGGAGTTCTGTGATTAGAGCTGCACAAATAACTGATGTCTCAGTTCACTGACCAAAACCCCTTTTGAGGGGAAAAAGTACTCTTTTCTTCCTTTCCTTTTTTTTTTTTGCCTGGCATGGGAAGTTCTCCAATAACATTTCTTTCAGGTCAAATGAAATGCAGTCTGCATTGATTCATTTCATTTGGCTTTCAAACTGCAGCTTCATTGCTTACTTTTCATTTTCTTATGCATGAATGGGAGGAGCTTGGCTGCTGCTCACTCAGAATATTGATTAGAAAAAGCTGAAATGGGAACTTTCAACTTGTAAGTTTCTTTCACGCTGAAATAGTCTAATGGATTTAACAGGGATGTGCAAATGCATTTAATCATCCCGAGTCCTGAGTTGTTACCAAAAAAACACTTGAGTTATGCCTTTTGCTTTGTTCTTTGCCTTCACTTTTGTCTGTCCTCTGTTAAATTTCCAAATTATTTCTATTTCCAGATGAAGGGTTTTGCCTCAGTACATCTGCTGAACATCCTGAAGGAGTGATAAAACCCAGACAAACATCATATCCTCATCACGTCGTATCTGGATCTCATGGCTCTCTGCTTCATCTCTGCCTGTCCTACTGCTTGATCTTACTGGACAAGAGGAAATGACCTCCAGTTGCACCAGGGGATGGTTAGGTTGGCCACAAAGAAAAACTTCTTCCTGGAAAGGGTCCTCAGCCCTTGGAACAGGCTGTCCAGGGGTGGGGTTGAATCGCCATCTCTGGCTGTGTTTCACAGTTGTGGAGATCTGGAGCTCAGGGACAGGGTTTAGTGGTGGGATTGGGACGGCTGGATTAATGGTTGGACTTGATGCTCTTAAGGGTATTTTCTAACCTAAATGATTCTATGGTTCTGTGAAAGAGCTCTATTATTAATATCCTCCAGCACTAATTCATAGAATCATAGAATCACTACGGATTGGAAGGGACCTCGAAAGATCATCTAGTCCAATACACCTTGCCATTGGCAGGCATCTGGAACATGCAGGCTCCCAACCCTTAGAGCATTTCTTCCAGATCACACTGAGCCTGTTCCATAGCAGCAGCAGCAGTAACATTTTCAATAACATTTTCACAGTCCCAGTGAGGAGCATTCAGCGTTGCTCACGGCACTTCCGTGTGTTTGCTCCAGATATCGATAGGCTTCCCGCGTCCTTCAGCCTATTTATTCTTGTGCTTTGGAAGTAGATGGACCCTTTGTTTTGTTTCCCTCATTCAGAGGGAGAATTCTGAAGGACCGACGGCAACGCCAAGTGATCGCGGCTTTTTAACGACAGCTCAGTCATCACCGAGGTCATTGCTCTTGATGCGTTAAGTGTCATCCACATTTGAACAGCATGTGATCTAACCATCACATCACTTCAGCCTCCAGCAAATTCATCTCTTCAGACAGGTAACTGGCAGCGTCGTGGTGTTTTGCTTTGTAGGACTGGAATGGCATTTCTTCGGTCAAGAACCACTGTGCCTCATCACCGTGATGGCCTCTGGTTCATTGGGTGACCTCAGACAAACCATTTAACTTCTTATGTATTTGTGAACCCAGCTGGAAAACTTCATACAGAACCATCCACTTGTGGGAAGCCACCTGCTGCGCTTGTGTTTGAGCTTTCCTCGGGGAAATAAAGCACAAATGGAAATTGCAAACCCTCATCAACCCGTAATAAATGTTTAAATCACGTGTTGGAGTCGAGAGAAAAGACTGAAATTTGAAAACTAAACAAACCAGGGTATCAGTTACTTTTGGAATTGTTTTAATTCATTTTTTGGCTGTTTTTTTGCCTGTTTAACTCTCCTTGATGCTCTGTTTCTGCGCACGGGCTCGGTATTTTTTGTATTATGGCCATATGGGTTGGACAAACTAATTGATGAGTTGACAGTGAGCTGCACCGTGATTCTCATCTTAATGACTCCACCCTGGTTTATCTGTCACCTTGAGGTTTAACTAAAAAAACTCAAGTCCTTCCTTTATTGAAAGAGCAGACACGTGCAGGCAGCAACGCTTCCTCGCTTGGCCGGCACCCAGCCCAGCACTGGCAGTGACCCAGCAGACTGGGCAGAGAGATAGGGTATGGTTGGCTCCATGGATGGTATCAGCCTGGAATACACAACGTGAATGTAAGCAGGAGATGGCAGATGTTCCCCAAGTGCTACTGAAGAGACATCAGGATACCCAGTCCTGCCTGATTCCACTTAATCTTTAGCATTTCATTACTGGCTGAACTAGAGACAACACCCAAAGTAAGCAGCAGAGCTGAGGCCATGTCCAAGGGACCACATCGGGATGGGTAAGAATCATGAGAGTGTTGAAATGGCAAAGAGCTGGAAGTCAACCCAACAGTGCACATCTGGCCTTTCCCCTCAACAACTCCAGCAGGGACATGATGCCTCTGTTAGGTCCATGATGGTTTCAGACCCAGAGGATCACAGAATCACAAAACATTAGGGACTGGAAAGGACCTCAAAAGATCATCCAGTCCAATCTTCCTGCCAGAGCAGGATCGCCTAGATCAAGTCAAACAGGAACATGTCCAGACTGGTTTTAAATATCTGCAGAGAAGAAGACTCCACACCTCAGCAGCCCATTCAAGCGCTCTCCTACCCTCACTGTGAAGACGTTCCTTCTCATATTGATGTGGAACATCCTATGTTCCAGCTTACACCCACTGGCCCTTGTCCTATCATTAGATGAGACTGAGCAGAGCCTGGCTCCATCCTCCTGACACCCACCTTTCATATGTTTATAAACATTAATGAGGTCACCCCTCAGTCTCCTTTTCTCCAAGCTCAAGACACCCACCTCCCTCAGCCTTTCCTCGTAAGGGAGGGGTTCTACTCCCTTCATCGTCTTCATGGCTCTGCACTGGACTCTCTCCAGCACTTCTGTGTCCTTCTGGAACTGAGGCGCCCAGAACTGGACACGCTATTCCAGATGCGGTCTCACCAGGGCAGAGTAGAGGGGGAGAAGAAGCTCTCTGGATCTGCTAACCACTGCCCTTCTGATCCACCCCAGGATGCTGTTGGCCTTCTTGGCCACAAGGGCACATTGCAGGCTCATGGTCATCCTGTTGTCTACCAGGACCCCCAACAGTACAAGTTAGAGAGGAGAAAAATACAAAGACATAGCAGAAGAAAAGAAAGCTTTTCTGATCAGAGATGAAGTTAAACACCAGAAACAGTCTGAAAACATGTTCAGGAATGTCAAGCTGGGGAAAGTGCTCTTAAGATAATGAAAGAAGGAGCACAAAGACTCAAACTAATAATGAGACATTTTCTGCAGAACCCACCCTGATGAAGAGCTGATGAAGTGGATTTGTACTTGCTGTTCCAGGGACAAGCCCAGAATCCAATTTTGGGTTAAGGGCAGACCAAGAGGCAATGCAGAGAAGATCTCATCAGGGAGGTCAGCTCCCAGGGAGGCAGACTATTGGTTATGAGGTAATGGAAGAGAAATCAGAGAACAAAAAGTGAAGCAGTTTGCTAAAAATCAGGGAGAAGATTAATAAGAAAACATTTGCAAAATACATACTCTCATAATGAGCCAGGCAGAAGGGAAGCCAGGAACCCAGGAGTCACTTTCAGTTAGGCACCAGATACTAAATTGTGTTGAGAAACGCATCAGAATCCTCTGATTTTTCACAGAACATCCAGAGTCTTCTTGAAAAAATGAGGATGTCAGCCCAAGCTAAAGCAAATAGCTGGTGGCCAGTAAATGTTGGGGCTTATTCAAATGAAGATACTTTCAGATGTGAGCAGCTCACTTCAAGTGCACATGGGGTTCTTCCTCGTCATTACTCATGGGAGCCAGCAGATCTGAGATGATAATGTGAAGGAAAAGGACTGAGCTGTCCCTGGAGCAGTGCTTCAGCCCTGGGAGTCTCAGGAGACACATCACCTCACCAGCACATGTGAGAAGTGACCTGGCAGTTCAAACTGAAGAGTTCAAACTGAATCTGTTGGGTCTTTAGGAGAAGAAGTGGATTTTTGGTGACTTGTGTGTAAAGTGCCTTCTCTTCCTACGAGCAAGACTTTCCACACGAGTCACAAAGCGACACACACGGACAAGTGTGGGCTTTCTCCAAGCAGTATTATCAACAGTTTGAACAGGACATTTGGGAATCCTTACGAAACATTTTGAAGGATTGAGGGATGTGTCACTCTCTACAGGCAGTCCGTCGTCTCCTGCTCCGTTCTGCGGCGCACGCTCCCAAAATACGCTCTGCTGCAACACAGGCGGTGGGAAGGTTATTGTCTTCCCTGGCAAGCTGATAAACGAAGAGGCGAGCTTGTGAAACTGTGCATGGGCAGAGCAGTATTTAAGGCAGCGTGAAGACAGCGGTGAAATTGTTCCCTGCAAGGCAGCAACATGACGTAAAATAGGGCACCGACATGTGAATTACCCCCGTGATGCATGGTGCAGAAATTGGGTTTCCTCTTCCCGCAAAGCGTTTCAGGAGTGGAAGTCAAGTTCCCAGCCCCTGCCAGCACGAGGAAATCTGAATAAACATGCATCAAATGGAAATAGTGTCAGTCGTCACCACTGACTGTTCTGTGCCACAGAGGCTATAAGGCAACTAGCCCCCTTCTTCTCCTAGGAGACAAACATGCCATCACACCGCTTCCTACAGCTCACATCCGCACTACTGCGTACGCACCACCTACCTTTTCTTTCCGAGATGAACTAACTGATTATCTCTAATTAAACTCTGAGCAGTCATCTGCAACTTGTGTTTAGCTTTCAAATCTGATGCTTCTATTCCAGACCTGAATAATGGCAACTGTGCCTGAAAGCTGCTCTGCTCCGCTCTTCCCAACTATGTTTGATCTAATAAAAGATAATGACTTCTGCCTAAAAGCCTGGTCTCACTGAGGAAAAGCAAACCCTCCGTAAAAGCGTTATTGTTGTCCCTGTGGTTTGACTTAGTGTGCTTGTACCTATCAAAATCTGTGTGGCAACGAGGCAACGATTGGGTGGCCACTGAAGACACAGAGTTTCGTGTTCCGGGGACTAAGGAGTTAACAGGGCTTGTGCCTTCAGGGGATTTTATCAAAGTCATCAGACCTCAAGGAGGACCTCAGATCAAAGATCAGATCAGGTTAGAAAAGCTTATTTGGTTTTGGCCACACACATACTCTGTGGTGCTGATCCTTCCCACTGCCCAGTCCTGCACCGGACTCTGCCCTGTTTGGCTCAGTGAACACTGAAGACAGTTGCCCAAGGGCTGGTCACGGCTGCTCGGTTTTTCGACATGGCCCAGGGTGAATCGGTCTGGCAACAGCCGAGGCTGACAGGTGTATTCAAGTGGCCCATAAATCACACACATCCCCTCCACCCCACACGCTGCTGAGGTTGGGCATCCAAAGCAGGTTTGAGCCTACAGAGGGGCAGGTACAACCTACATGCCTGGTGATGTCTGAGCTGCAGTCAAAGGGGTACAGACCCCAAGTGGAGGACAGCAATAGGGAAATAATCCATCAGGGAAGTCTAAGGGAGAGGTCTCAGCAAGGGGAGACAGAGGACTTCAAACTGCCCCATTGACCCTGGGGTCCTCACTTCCCACGTGTGGAGAAATGTCCTTGTGACAAAGGCAAACCCCAGCCTTGGTGCTGCAGACAGGAGAGGAAACAGGCTGGGAAGACCTGATTTAGGAGGTTTGTGTCCCTGTCCTCTCCCTCTTGGTGCACTTGAAGCTCTCAGCATAATGTAGTCCCTTGGGGTATAGAGTAGTTCTGGTGAACATAGGATGCTCCAAAGACAAAGAACAGAACAGAGGTCTTATTGCCTTGATGATGATGACGGTGACCCAGATCCTACCCACTCTGAGCACAGCCAGCATTCAAGAACATCCACTCTTGACACCCTGTCATAATTACTATGATGGATTCCCTGCCTGGGCAAAGCAACAGTGGAATGCATTTTGTAAATGAACTCAATTAATGCACTTCTGATCAAGGCTGCAGCTCAGTAGGCTGGTAGCCAAATGGGCTTTCTCTGTTGCCTCCTCTGTAGGAACGGCAGGAAAGACAGTCCTTGCACCAGCTGCTGCAAGAATGCTTCACAAGGCTGTTCTCCTGGGCTCCAAGTCCACCGCGGAGCGATGTAATTCTCCGTTAGACTAACACACGGCGTAATTGCTCTCCCAGTGAAGTTATTTTCCTTGCAATTATACTCCGCAAAGTTTCTCTTGTTAGTCTTTCTTGTCTCACTTCAATCAGTGACTGCACTACCCTCTGTACTCACTGTACCACCCCCTGAACATAAGGGATGCCCTGTGAAACATAATGAGACTGTTATTCCCACGCACTCCGTAGCAGGGCTATCAGTTTCATTCGAACTCTATTAGCCACTTACAATTGCTCTCGGAAGATTGTCTGTAATGAATTCACCCACCTATTGAGGCAGAGTCTACAGAACTCAATTTCCTTCCAAACTCCTTTCTGCCAGCCTACAAATTCCTCTCCCTGCCCATCTCTGTGTTGTCTCTCTGTTTCTGCAACTGGGAAACCTGCAGCCCAACACAAGGACTGAAGGGATCTCAGCCTGGTCAGGGACTCAGCTCCCTGATGGTGGTTTCCCACGGACTCCAGCGAGCCCAGGATCTCTGCTGCTGGCCGCAGTCTGCTCAGTCATGCCCCTCCACTCAGCACTGAGCAAAAGGAGTCTGAGGGAGACCTTATTGCTGTCTGAAACTACCTGACAGGAGGATGCAGAGAGGTGGTGGTTGTTCTCCTCTCACAGGTCATTAGTGGTAGAACAATAGGGTCCAGCCTCAAGTTGCACCAGGGGAGGGTTAGGTTGGCCCTGAGGAGAAACTTCTCCCTGGAGAGGGTCCTCAGCCCTTGGAACAGGCTGCCCAGGGAGGGGGTTGAGTCGCCATCCTTGGCCGTGTATCACAGTCGGGGAGATCTGGAGCTCAGGGGCAGGGTTTTATGGTGGTTTGGGGCAGTTGGGTTAATGGTTGGTCCTGATGCTCTTGAAGGCCTTTTCCAACCTGAAAGTCCATGATTTGATAATTCTATTCCAGGGTGGTTTTGGAAGAGCAGAGCTCCCAGTGCAGCATCATTGGACAGGGACTCCTCCAGGAACCTGGGACAGCAGTGCCAGGGCACACAGGAGCTGGCAGGCAGGGAGGAGAAGTTTGCTCTCCAGCGTTAATCATCCCTTATTCTGTCAGCTAGGCTGGGCATGGGGGCTGATTCAGCTCATCAGGACCTATGAGAGGGCCATTGCTCTCTCCAGCTGGCTCTCCCCAGCCAGCATCAGAGAGAAATAACTAACAGCCATTTATCACAGTAAGTCACCTTCAAACCAGTGAGCTGGAGAAAAGCTCTCCCCTACCAAGAGCCTTTCCTTGAGCCTTCCGGGCTCTGCTGATTGTATTAATTTCCTTTGGAAATACAGTAACGTCACCTGACAGGGAAACAGTGGGGGACAGCGTGAAGTTCCACTCCTAATGAGAAGCAAACTGCTGTCTCCAGCCTTTGTTCTGGACTAATGACACCATCACATGGGGCACAATTCATAACTCGAGGGAGGAACAGACAGACCTGAGAAGCCGGGCGTGTTGAACTGAACATCGTTGCCCGCACTGCGGGGTGAAACTGGTGTTAGCAAGTGTGAACCACAACGTCAGCTTTTCCCAACAGATGAGGGTTGTAATTATCCCTTCACTAAACCAGTACAGTTTATTCAGCGTGGGTTACCTCCCTTTTTCTCAATTTAAAACTAATTTGTTTGAATGGGTTTGATTAGAGGCACAAAGATTAGGGCAGAGCTGCAGAGAAGCAGCTGCTCCAGGTGAGCACTTTGTTCCAGGCAGAAGAAGGAGATGGGATCTCGTAATTCCAGATGCCTCCCTGGCTCCAAGGGCCAGCAGTGTTTGACAGGGCTCCAAGGAAGCAAAGCCTAACCCTGTACAACCCCTCACTAATCAGCACTGGCTCTTGGTGGCCCTCAGCTCCTGATGCTTTTGTCATGGCAGGAAGGAGCCTGGTCTCCTTCCATAAGAACAGGAACACAGGAAGGGAATGACTTGCCTGTGGCCAGGGATGGAACAGACCCAGGTCTCCTGAATTTAACTAATGGAAATTTCTTTCTTGCTAACATTTCTCATTAATTGTACGGTGCCACATAAGAGGAAGGGGGGGGTTCAATCCAGCTGCCTGCAGCAGTTTATGTGTGGAAGCGTGAGATTTGGTTGTCTTTAGCTCAGCTACCGATTCTAATAACGAGCAGATCCGAGGGCTATATTTAACATCCTGCTTCTGGTGCAACTTGTCACAGCTTCTTCTTCCCTGCATTCTCCATTACTTTGCTCAGCACTTCTTAACAGGATGTTGTTTGCATTTATTCTCTGTTCTCCTCCTCACCCTGCTCCTGGCTGGCCTGAAGCAGATACACTCCAGGTGTCCCAAACGTGAAGGTCTCATCTCCTGGGTCGTGTTGCCCTGGCCCCACAAGTGTCCGTGAATCAGAATAGAGCTGCTCAGCCTGCAGAGCCTCAGCGTTACATGAAGTTGAACTCCACCAGGATCACTCTGTAAAAAGTGGGGTGCCTGAGGTGAGAGGGTGCCTATTGGATTAAGAGAAAGCTGTTTGTTTAGTGCATTGCAACGGATATCCAGGGTCAACCTGAACTTGCAAACTTCCAAGCAAAGTTTAACGAGAAATATTGCACGTTTGGGGCTTGGGGGTGGGTGTGGAAGAGCAGGAGCTGCTCTCTGCGAGGTGAGCATCATCCATACTTTACACAACCATGCCTTTCCTTGGGAGATGAGGTCTCAGGAAACAAAGGCATCTTGAGCCCATCTAGTCGCCCTTTATGAAGGCACCTATTTGATACTTCCAGATGTTTCCTGCCACAGAGCTACTGTCAGCGACGAAACTTTGGACAGGCCCTATGGAAAAACATGACATCCCTCTGATGCCACTTTCCTGTTCAGGGACCTGACTGGACATCCCTCCACCCCTACTCCAAACCAGTCTGGTGAGCAAACCCCAAAAGGACAGGGTGTAGAAGAGCATGTGGCAGGGATGGAAGGAGAGGAGGACCAACTGCACTGCCAGCACCCACGACCTTCTTCCTGAATCAAAGAGCATCATCAGAAAAAAGGTACCTCAGTGGCAGACACAAGTGCATCCTCTCATTGAATGAAAACCCTGATCTTAGCACCTGCAGACTCTGCAGGGGTGGACATGATCTCCCCTGAAATTAGAGCACTGACTGTTCTGAGATACAGGGGATGATTCCTTTCCAGCAGCTCTGGAAACAGCCTTCCCTGTTTTCTCTACCCCAAACTATTCATTTTGCTCAAGCCACAGTCACTAAGAAAACCACTAAACCAACCAGAGCTGAACAAGCAATTAAAAATGGCTGCTCCAGGCCACAAGCAGCTTTTCAATTATTCCTTTGTTTACATCCCTGCTCGCCCCGACCCTGCGGTATTGTTTTATGATGTATAATTTGTTGAAAACAGCCTCCCAGACTTTGAATCCTTAACAGTAACTCGGCTGGAAAAGCAGAACTTCCCCACAGCAGCTGGTGCATCGATAGCTCCTGTGAGCCCTGCGCTGGTGGAGAGGATCTGGGGACTCTCTTGTAAGGCTCAAGGACCTGAGGAGCAGAGGGGCTCATTTGTTGTAAGAAATACCTTCTCTGTCTCAGCTGCAACCAACACACCTGCTTCATCTTCTGGGTGAACTGGGATCTTGCACACAGAATGCTGAGCATGTTATCTTGGTTGTCGTACAGTCCACATGGTCCCCGTCTAAAGGACGATGCCCTCAGCATGCAGAAGGTGATTGACGCTTAGTCCATCACAAGAAGAAGGCGTCTCCATTTCCACATTTGGACCAAGCTTTTGGTCTGATCAGTAAGGCAAAAAATTTCAGAGTCCACCTCTCAAATGGTGGAAATGGACAAAATTCCAGAAGGTGAAGCCCAGAAGAAGTTCAGAGCTCTCCCAAGCCTTGATTTTGGGGAAGCCGGGTCAGGGATGTCCTGAAGTCTCAGGCAAAGTGTGTGGATACTACACCAGTGACGAGACATCCCAAATCACAGCAGCTCCTCAAACATCACACCAGATAGGCAGAGCCAGGACCCAGTAAGAGGTCAGAGGGAAAGCACATGCCAACCACCATGCACCAGTTACACCAGATACAACCTGTTGGTTGTGCTGTAACACAAGGCTGGGAACAGACCTAACTCAACCAAAGACCCGATGGGGGACCTGGGGCACTAAAGTATGGGAAGAGGCCAGCAGAGGAGGCACAGATGAGGAAAGAGCAGAGATGTTCACTGCATGTGGTGACCATGTACCCACAGCTTTAGTGACATAGGAAGTACAGGACAGCCAGAGTAGGGCTGCAGATTCTGGGCTGCCAGGAGCCCCCTGAGGTTGGTCACTCAGGGAAACAGAGGGTGAAGCTGTCTAAATCTGAAGTACAATCTGAGTTACTATCAGGTTCAGTGTTGCCCTCTTGAGGGCTTTCTAGCAGCAAAATGCTGACTGTGCATCCTGGGTGCCATGAGTGGCCAACATTTCCATTGTAAAACCATTTGTTCTATGGAGCTAACTGGGAGAACCAGTGGCTGCCAGGGAAGCTCTGCTCTGAGCAAAGCTGGGACTCCAGCCTTGGCTCTGGGACAGCTCACCTGCCACCTCCGCTGCTCTTTATTAATTTCCATGGACACTTCATATGTCTGTTCAAATAAAAATTTGAACTGGTGCTACCTGGAGGGACTGGACGTCCACAGGCTTAAGGTCCTTTTTGTAACATCTCAAGGTTCTTCTCTGATTTGGATTCATAACAAGTTCACTACTATCAGGGGCTTTGGCAGGAATGTCCAGTTCAGGCTTCAAGAGCTTTTGTGATTCCATTAGTGGTTTTCATTCACAGAATCACAGAACATTAGGGACTGGAAGAGACCTCGGAAGATCTTCCAGTCCAATCCCCCTGCCACAGCAGGATCACCTAGACCAAGTCTCACAGGAACATGGCCAGGCAGGTTTTAAATGTCTCCAAAGAAGGAGATTCCATAATCCCCTTGGCAGCCCCTTCGAGTGCTCTGTTACCCTCATCATGAAGAAGTTCCTTCTCATATCTATGTGGAACCTGTTGTGTTCCAGCTCGCACCTGTTGCCCCTTGTCCTATCACTAGATGCCACTGAGCAGAGCCTGGGTCCATCCTGCTGACACTCACCTTTCACACATTTATCAACATTAATGAGGTCACCCCTCAGTCTCCTTTTCTCTAAGCTAAAGAGAACCAGCTCCCTCAGCCTTTCCTCATCAGGGAGATGCTCCACTTCCCTCACCATCTTTGTGGTTCTGATTCATGGGACACTAACTACTTTGGAACCAAGTGCAAGGGGAAAACAAAGACAAGAGCAGCATCCTCATTTCAACTTGCGTATCATAAGCTGATCTGATCATTAGTTTTGTGTGAAGTTATAGCCCAAGCACTCTGGAAAGTGCTCCTGAAATACCACTACTCACATCTATTTCTAGTGTCTCCTATGGTGTGACCTCCTCAGCTTCAAAGCGTTTTACACTAACAGAGAATCTGGCCATGCAATACCCATGAGAAAAAACCCCACACCCTCACGTGGACATTTTGTTCTGTTACTTGGCCCTTGGTCATCACGTCACAGAATCACAGAGTTATCGAGACTGGAGAGGCCCTCAGAGCTCATCCAGCCCAGGACCTAACATGACACCATCAGCCAGACCAGGGCACTAAGAGCCACCTACAGCCTGTCCTTCAACACCTCCAGGGATGGAGACTCCACCACTGCCCTGGGCAGTCCAGTGCAGGGTCTGATCACCCTTTCTGGGAGGAAGGCCTTCCTGATGTCTCCTGCATATTTCACACCTTTGGCACTGCAGCACCCTGAATGAGAATGTTTCCCAGACCTGACTTCAGAGATGCCTTCACAGGTGCCACAAGCAACCTACAGAAGATGGTGTCGGACATTTCAAGTGGATGAAAACATGATGACTCTCACACTTCAGATCCAGTTTCCTGTGACCAGCCACCACAGTGGAAGGATCATTGGCTGTGCTTCTGTGAAGGTGAAACTGCTTTGTGCTCACGTACTCTTTCCTCATTCTCATACCTCCCCAGCGTGTGGCCACGTTTGGGGGCAGGATCCTGGGCTGGAGAGACCTTCAGCCTGAAGCAGCAGAGTGTTTCTGGTGCTTTCCAGGGAACACAGGCACTCTAGGAAGCAGCTTTTGAAAAACTGCATGAATTATCTTGAAAGATCTAGGATGACTTTCAATAAAGGGTTGTCCTAGGAGTTACTCAGGCTGAGATGATGTGGAGCATCAGCTGCACAAATATGTGCCAGACAAAACGTGTTGGGCAGAACTGCTGCTGCAGAAGACTGTGCATGGTTTATCGTGTCCCCTGGGGAGCACAAACGAGCAACACGATGCTGTTGGGCCAAAGGCAAAAACCCTCCTGGGAGGCAGCAACAGCAGAAAAAGCCAAAGGGGAATCTGCCTGCGCTGCTGCTGCTGCTGCTCCAGCACCAGGGAGGTCCAAGGGTCGGCACTGGGTCCTGCCCTTGTGGGGGCTGTGGGCTGGATGGAGGATCTAGAGGACAATTGCATTGGATTAGCAGGGTCTACAAACCAACCCAACAAAAGGAATGAGAGTCTTTAACGTGATAAAAAGAAAAGGGCAGAGATAATCACCAGCTGCAGAGACGACAGGAACAAACTGTTCTCTGTGTCCAGCGACCAGGACAGAAAGTTGCAGCTCAAAATATTAGGTTAAACGTCAGGAAAGCATTAAATAACGTTACCAGTAAGCAACGGAGTGGGTTGCCTGGGGAGATGGTTAGTCTCCATCATCAGAGGCATAGGCACAGGCTAGACAAACACAGTGATTCAGCACAACAAATCCTGCCGTGAGGACACAAAAAAGCCGCAGAGCCTCTCTGGGTTCCCTGAGAACCTTTCAACCCACAATTTTCCAAAGCTGCTTTCTCTAACACCCTCTGGGCACTGCAGCCCGTGGTTTCCATGGGCAGGTACCTCACAACCTGCCGTCTCATGGGCAGGCATCTGTGAGCATGGAGCTCGATGCAGCCAGCTCACGATTAGTTCCACTAATGAGGGGGTGTGTAAAAACACTCCAAGCAAAACACTTACGTGGTGCAAAACACATGTAAATTAAGCTGCAGCAACAGATTGAGCACGTTTGCTTTTGAAATACTTCTAAAGGCATTAAGGAGGCAAGTGGGAACAGCTTTAACCACCACTCAGCAAACCAAGAGCAGGAGTAAACCCCATGTGCTCCACACTCCGGCTGCCTTGGGGGTAACCTGTAACTGGGAGTGCTGGAGGGAAGCAACCGCCGCATGGCCACTCCACCCAAGGATGGAGAATATTTTGATTCACAGAGTATTTGGCCCTTAACTGAAGGGTTCAAATGAGGAGCTGTGTTCAGATTTGGTGTCTGAGCTCTGCAGACAGCGGAGGTTCTTACAGGGGGATTTAATCCTGTTCAGACAGAGCCACCCCCTGCGCAGCGATTTGCTGCTCCAGGCTTTTACCAGACTCCTCCCTTAGGTGCTTCAGTCAGAAGCACTACGTTAGGCAAGATGTGTCCAGACCTTTGTGTCTTCTCCTTGGCTCAGAGCCTAGAGATTTCAAGACTGTGATACTATCACAGCACAATAAAATCTAATAACCAGACCACCTGCTCTGGGGACCATCTGTCCCAGGGGAGTGGTACAAAACACGATTAATGCAGGACTGGAAAGGACCCATCCGACTGCACCCCAAGGACCATTAACACCCTTTTGTGAGTCTACCCAAACTCATTTTTAAATCCTGTGTGTTTCTTAGCCTCTGCTGTTTTGGCTGGGCAGCAGTTCCACTGCCTCCCTCTCATTTTCCAGTCTACTGGGGTTTCTGTGCAAAGTCCATCTTCTAACTACAGAAGTTCCTCTGCTACCCTGGGGCCTGCTAGGGTACTGATCTTATCTTCTCCCATTGGAAACAGCTGGACTCACCCTTGTCTCTTCTTGCTGAGAGTTTTGAGAAACCAGATGTTGGAAAAGCTATGGGTCATCAGCTCTTGGTCTTTGTTGTGTCACCCTGAAGCCAAACTGTGCTGAGATGTGGAGGTGACACTGGCATTCAGTACTCAGCAGCTCACGGACCTGCCACTGCTGACTGCCACCCATCAGCCATCTGTCATGGGCTGTTCCATGAGCTGCATTAGGCAGCTGAACTGTAATAAGCAGAAAGTCAACATAAAAATAAGATCAGTGTTTCAGTGTCTGGTCTGTGATGGCTGGGGCACGTCAGCAGCGAGGTGTGGAGGGTGAGTGAGCGCTGAGCAGGCACGAAGGCTGAGCACCGTGGGGAGGGTGGAACTGGGACTCTGCTGAATTCTTCAGAGGAAACCTACAGCCTGAGATGTTTCAGCAGCTCCACTGCCACGGATTACACATCTCAATCCACCCAGCACGAGCCAAAGTGAGTGCAGCAGACAGCAAATTATAGACAGACCAGCAAAGAGATAACAGTTGAAGATAGCTGTTGTACATCGATCCAGGTAATGACTTGGAAACAGAAGTTTAGAGACATGTGAACAGTTTCTTGCACAAAACAAGCACTGGATGTAATAGCTAAATCCTAGAGGTGATGTGAACTCCTCTCAAGACAAGCCCTTCTGCTGGGGAGGTGACAGCAAAGAGCACTCTGAACTGTCCCTGGGTTTCACGGGTGACACGGCCGTTACAGGACTGTTATGCCTGTTTCCCAGTTTGCTTCCAAAGCTGGTTCTGGGCTTGAGGCAGAGCTTATACTGGAATTGAGACCATGCTCTGGAAGTGCTCTGGTCTCACAGACTGGCTGTTCCTTCTGGAAGGCAGAGCTGGTTCAGGTAGGGACTGCACGCAGTTCTGGGATGTCCTCACAGTGAAGACTGGGAGATAACTAAAGGAAGAAAAGCACAGAGGTGGTGGTTTAAGCTGACCTGCCTGTTCCCATACAAAGCTTTTCTGGGTTCACGTTGTAGTAATACAGGAGGGAAAGCTGAGGAGCTCTGCCTTGACAACAGAGCCTGGGGGGGGTCCTCTGAGGGCTCTACACCAAGTGATGGGTAGAGGGTAACCTAGAGGCTGTCCCTTTGAGGCTCAGTGGAAATTCTCCCTCTCGTGAAGAACCTTCAAGTTAGTTCCAATCAAAGGGAGTGACCTTTATAGTTCAGTCTGCTCACATTTTCATAGAATTATTTGGGTTGAAAAATACCTTGAAGATTGTTGAGTCCAACCTTTAACCCAGCTCTGCCAAACCCACCACTACATGCTGTCCTTAAGCTCCATGTCATCACAACTTACCAACACATCCACGATGTTCCTTCCCTGGCCATCCTGTTCCTGCTGAGCTGCCCCAGACCCCTGAAGCAGGAGCAGAGCTCTGCGGTTGATGTAGGACAGGGATGATTTGGTGTCAGCATCTGCACCCGTGTCTTGGACCTCCTCCTAATGAAAAGAGCTGAAATCAGGTCCCTGGCCCCCTCTCAGAAACCTAATGTGATGGGCTCTTTTCTGTGCTCTTGTCATTACAGGGTTAATTCACTAACCCAAATTTTCCTGCTGGTAGAAGACTTCAGTTTCTGTCTGCTCACTGAGTTGGTCATTCCGTGATGCAAGTTTAATACTAAAGAGCAGTCTTGGAGCTGGGTGGCAGAGATGAAGCGGCACAAGGCTCTGATTTACTGTAGTGCTGGGCTCATCAGGATCATGTACTTCTCTGCACTGAGTCTTCATTACCCACATTATTTGTCTCTATCAAAAGATCCTCCATGAGATGCAAAAGTCAGCCCATGCTGCCTGGTCTTTTCCTAACCTGCAGTTAATTGATTGCCAATTAATCTGCAAACCTGGTAGAATATGGATGTGTGCTCCCTGCCCTGCGGAGACGTGGAGGTGCCTCATCTGGAGCAAAACCTGGGGGGAGGACTGTGCTCACACTAACCTTTACCGATGTGTTATTAGCCATCCTGAGTTAATTGGCTACAAATTAGCTGAGGGTCAAAGCCCCGCACCTGATGGCCCACTCAAGAGAGTTTCTTGAACTTTATTCTCAGCTGCCTGGGGGTAAGAAAAGATAAAATATGGTGTCACCAGTATGACTAGTCTGGCACTGGGACAAGCAAGGAAGGGGACCTTCTTCCCAGCCAACCGCAGCTCCTGCTCCTCTAGTGTCTCTTGGTACCCAGCTCCTGCTCCCTCTCTTCTCGCGTCCCTCAGCCCTCGTGTGCTTCACACACGCAGCCGGCAGCTGCTCTCGCAGGGCACTGGGCAGCCACTGAGAACACACAAGGAAGTAAACTGGCTAATGGGCTTGTTGCCCTCCAGCACTGCCAGATAGGAAGAGCAGCTTCTTCAGGTTGGCTAGTGGGTGTGCTGTGAGATTGTCTTGCTTACAGTGAAAGGAACTAGGAGGATCCAGGGAACTCTAGGCCTGTCAGCCTGACCTCAGTGCCTGGCCAGGTTATGGAGCAGCTCATCCTGAGGGCCATCGAGTGGCAGCTGCAAGGCAACCAGGGCATCAGGCACAGCCGGCATGGGTTTGGGAAAGGAATGTCCTGCCTAACCAGTCTGATCCCATTCAACGACTGGGTGACCCACCAAGCAGACGAGGGGAAGGCTGTGGGTGGAGTCTACTCAGGCTTCAGCAAAGCTTTCAGCACAATCTACAGAATCCTTCTGGAAAACCTGGCAGCCCCTGGCTTGGATGGGTAGATGACCGGGCACAGAGAGCGGTTGTGAATGGCGCCCAATCCAGTTAGTGTCCAGTGACCAGTGGTGTCACACAGGGATCAGTACTGGGCCCAGTTCTATTCAACATCTTTATTGATGACCTGGATGAGGGGATTGGGTTCTACTCTTAGCAAATTCATGGATGACACCAAGTTGTGGGGAGGGTTGATCTACTGGAGGGGAGGAAGATGCTGCAGACAGAGCTGGACAGGCTGAGTCAATGGGCAATAGGCCAACAGGATGAGGTTTAACAGGGCCAAGGGCAGGGTCCTACCCTTTGGCCACAATAACCCCCTGGAGCTACAGACTGGGGCATGAGTGGCCGGAGAGCAGCCGGGCGGAGAGGGATCCGGCAGAACTGGTTGATAACTGGCTGAACAGGAGTCAGCAGGGTGCCCAGGTAGCCCAGAAGGCAAATGACATTCTAGCTTGGATCAGCAACAGTGTGGTCAGCAGTTCTAGGAATGTCATTTTCCCCCTGTACTGGCAACTGGGGAGGCCTCCCCTTGAGTAGTGGGGGCAGCGCTGGGCTCCTCACTTCAAGAAAGAGATTGAAGGGTTGGAGCAGGTCTAGAGGAGCAATCAAGTTGGGGAAGGGACTGGAGGGAAAGTCTGATGAGGAGAGGCTGAGGGAGCTGGGGTTGTTTACCCTGAATAAGAAGAGACTCAGGGGAATCCTTCTCCCTTTCTCCACCTCCCTGAGGGGAGGTTGTAGTCAGGTGTGGGTCAGGCTCTTCTTCCAGGCAACCAGCACTAGAACAAGAGGCCAAGGTCTGAAGCTGCCAGGGGAGGGTTAGGCTGGATGTTAGGAAGCCCTTCCTGATGGAAAGAGTGATCAGACCCTGGAATGGACTGCCCAGGCCAGTGGTGGAGTCTCCATCCCTGGAGGTGTTGAAGGACAGCCTGGCTGTGGCCCTTAGTGCCCTGGTCTGGCTGATGTGGTGATGTCAGGTCCTGGACTGGGCTGGAACAGCTCAGAGGGTTTCTCCAGCTCAGTCATTCTGGGATTCTGGGACTCTGTGAAAACAGTGTGAAGAAATTACATGGGCAAAGGTAGGCTGGCAATAATAATGGTGCTGCTAAGTCTGCAGGGCCTGCCCAGGTTTACAGACAGATATGGACCCACATGCCTCGTGGTTTCGGCTTGGTTTTGAATCCTGAGTACTGTAAACACCACAGTGGAGCCCATGAACTGTGTTTTAGCAAGCACACGATACCCTGATTTCCATAGACAGACATGACCTAAACCAGGAAGGACTCCTCACGATGTCTCTATTGCTTTGCAGCATTCCAGGTCGTGCTGGCCCTCAATATATTCTTGAGGATGTTGGCATCCCCTCCAGCACACCTTCATCTGTGAAACCACTTACAACAGCTTCTCAAACTACTCATCAGAGGACTATGGTCTAGGACCCCTACTTTAGAGACATCTTCAGCCTTCCTCAGCCCAGGACCACAGCACTACTGAGTAGGACTGGAGGGCTGAGAAGGATTAATGTCTTGCCAGCATCCCCACACAGTCTGAGAGGTGGCCAGGAGTCCTTGTTCTTCATATAAAATTATGACCTGTCCAAATCATAGAATCAGAGAATCATCAAGATTGAAAAAGATCTTCAAAATCATCAAGTCCAACCATTTGCCCTACACCCCCCAACCACTAACCCATCTCCTGAAACACCACCTCTGTCCATTGTTTTGAACATCTTCAGGGGCTTTTAGGTAATTAGCTGATACAAGTGAACTTTTGGAGCTTTTTGAGGAGCAAAACTTTCTTCAGACCAGCCTGTAAATGATGCTGATCATGTAGAACTCAGTCCTACCAGAAGGGAATGGTTCCCAAGAGTGTGGGAACCTAGCGTCCAGTTTTCCCAGGTCATTCCAGTCCCTGTAGTCCTTAGGTGAGGGAACCACCAGGTTTTTTAGAAGCCAGTGTACTGGACCATTCACACTTTGCATTCCAGAGATTAACTTGCCTTTGTTGCCAAGTTGATAACAACCAGAGAGACACAAGAGTTGAAAGAGTTTCCTTCCACCACCAGCAGCATCCCAGGTGGAGGAACGAGAAGGGACAGATTTGCGAGTAACACATTTGGCAAGCGAAGCACACGAGCCTTGGCGGCGCTCGGCGGTGGCTGTTATTTGACCACTGGTAAGGCTGAAAACAACTTGAGTGTAGCTGCACTTGAACAAAAATGTCCAAACAGTTCCAGTAATTCATCCAAGAGATAGCAGAAACGTGGCCAGCTCTTCTCAGAAGAGACAGCAGCGCTCTGGAGAAAACTAAATGGGTAAAATTAGCTGTGAACATGATGGTAAACAGACTCCAGCTCAGCCTCCCTATTGCTTAATGCTGTCGTGATGCCTGTCTTGGAGCACCACAGCTGGACCAAGATCCCACTGCTCCTCCTGAGCCAAAGAACCTTGAATCAAAGACCACCCAGATCTAGAAATCTGATGGCCTCAAGCGCCAGGTGAGGTTCAGATCGATTATTAGGAAGGATTTATTCACTGAAAGGGTTGTTAGAGATTGGCACAAGCTGCCAGGGAAGTGGTGGAGTCACCAGCCCTGGAGGTTTCTAAATGACATATAGGTGTAGTGCTGAGGGACGTGATTCAGTGCTGGGTCAATGATTGGACATGATCATCTTTTCCAACCAAAATGATTCTGTAATGACCGCCGCAGGAATGGGCAGGTCTCCTCCAGCTCACTTCTGTTGGCTCCCCAGAGCTCTGCTTTGCCTGCTACTCCCCACCAGATTGTGGGCCCCCCACTTGCAATAAGAGCAGAGGAAACTCGTTCAAACAGTCTGCTCAAGTGTGATGGCTTGTTTGCTGACAGCTGGTAGGTGAGGCAAGGCTTCCAGGGGGATGAGGTGGGCAGGGAAGAAAGGAGGCTCCGAAGAAGGAGCGTGTATCTGCACAACCCCTCTTTGTGTAAGGACGGCTTCATCAACGAGAAGGGCTGTTCTTCTAATGAGGTTTTTCATTTGCAGAGGCAACACCTTTTGTAAAACCCAACGGGTCAAGACTTTTTAACAAGCACAGCTCAATTAGCACCTGTTTTGTTTCGAGTTCAGCCTTTTTTCTCACAAGATCATCAGATGTAGAACGGTTGGTTGTGGACAGAGGGACACAACTTACAATGGAGACTATTTTCAGAAGCTTCTGAGATATCCAGTGTGGAAAAGCAAAACACAAACAGGGAAGTGTTGGGTTTCACATGGTCCAGAGGATAATTTTTCATTTGGGGTCTCAACTGCTCAGTGCTTCCTTTAACCCTTTTGCTTTTTCTCTACCAATTCAGAGTCTATTTTCAGGACAAATAGAAAAATTAAAACTTTTCTGTTTTGCAGATGTCATCAGAAACTATCATAACTTCTTCAGGCTTCTTTATTTGAGTCTCAGGGCTATTTTTAACCGGATGATCCACTGCCTTTGGTTGACAGCATTACTTAAAATGCTTTGCTCAACCTAAATATGAGTCTTTCCGGGGGAAAAAAGTTAATCTAAAAATATTGTCTGGCTCTAAAAATAAAATCATGCCTCACTCTTTCCTTTGCAAAATGTGTTTCAGCCTCCTACAACCTGTCCTGGGCAGTCTCTCCAGTCTTTCCTCAGGTACCTGTGCACACCCAGCAGAGCTCACCCTCCATTTCACCTCTGTGTGAGGAGCGGATGTGTTGGTGAGGCTCCAGTCACTTCACATCCAGAATTTACACAGTAGATGTCCTCAGATGTCACTGTCAACTCTTTTGATGCCCAGGAGAAAGAAACAGGCAGGATTCATCTGAGTTTAGAGATCCTCATAAGGAGGAAATAAACATGCCTTGGCAGTGCTTGTGCCTCTCCACTGACCATGAAGAGTGGTTGGCACAGGAGAGTCCAGTGTGTCCCAGGTCCCTCTGTCCACTCATCCAGGTGGCCAAACGCAGGGCAAGTCCCCTACAGCAGCACTTTAGCATCATGGCAAGCTGATAAAATCATGGAATCATAGAATGGTTTGTGTTGGAAGGAAATTTTAAGATCATCTAGTTCCAACCCCTCTGCCATGGGCAGGGACACCACTAGAGCAGGCTGTGTTCTAGGATGTGGCCTTGAACACATCTGGTGATGGATGGAGCATCCAGAACTTCCTTGGGCAGCCCATTCCAGTGTCTCTCCACCCTCACAGTGAAGAGCCTGGTGCAGTAGCACCCTCAGCACTGCTCTGTGCTGTCCAGCCACAGGGTTTCACATCAGAGCATCCAGCACCTTAGATGAACAAGCTCACAGCTACATTGATCAACCTGAAAACCTTGAGGCACGATGTGTTACATGGGGGGAACTTCCACATCCCTAAATAAATTAAGTACAAAATGTAAAAATCTCTAAGGCTCCATCTCCCACCTCTTTCTCCTTCACATTCTTGACAAAATAAATTGACATTTCCAGAGGATGTGTAGTTAAAGATCTCGGAGAACAGTGATTTGGGTAAAGAGTGAATGTTAATCTATTCCTTTCCTAACACATCAGTGTCTGTGAATTTTAAATGAACTGTATTAAATATTGATTTCCTATAGCTCCAACTGTGCCTGAAGGTTGGTATGTCCAGAGGTGATTCACAGATTTGACAGCACTTCCCTCAGACACCCCTTTGCCCACGCTGGTGTTGCCTCTCTCCATCAGCACTGGAAAGACAACACACTTACAGCACCGAGAGGCTCTCCCAGGGAATTCCAGGTGTCCTGGTTTCTAACCCATGACTGCCACCATCTCGAGCTGTTTAGCTCAGTATCCCACAAACTATTTCATCTGTACAATGGGAATACAAGTGATGGATGAGACATAGCTTCTGCTTGCAGAGCTGCTAGTGTCAACAGCAGAGGGTGGGTGAGGTTATTCCAGAGTGTTTCACACTCTGACCAGAGTCTTTTGTGTAGAATAAAGTCCTGAGATGTCTCTGTACAGCCACAGCTTTTACTGCTGGACCTACACAAGGAGGCACCATTCCCCAGGCTGCTTATGAACAGAGAGGAGACCCTCACAGTGAGTCTCATCTAATGGGAGTGGAGGCAGGATGAGATGTTGGACTTCATTTATTGACAAATTTCATCTCTTTCTGCGATCGTTACCCAAACTGCTCCTTTCTTTAAATCAACCAAAACTGCTCTCTCATCACAAACCAGAACCAACACAGTTCACCTTTCCCATTTGTCCCGTTTGCAAGATTTAAAAATAAAATAAATAAAAGGAAAGTCTAAAGTAAGAGTGAAAAAATTGGGAAACAAGGTAAAAAGGTCAGAGCGTTACGTATGCACTCGCAGGAACTAATCTACCTTTGGTTTAAACCCTGCGAGTCAACAGGCTGTGTGAGGAGATGGCAGCTGTCTCTGTCTCACACATGCAGTGTGTGTCCAGAGAAGGGATTTTCCACCAGCCTGTGAGCAACACGGTCAGGAGAGATGCCCTAGCTGGACATCTTCCCACTTGTCCTTCCCTGCATGAAGCCAAATTGAAAACGATGTCTCAGAAAAATTGCTGCTGCTTAAAGGTGATGGTCACCTTCAAAGGGAGCAGTGAGGAACTGAGGATGACACTTGTCTGGCACAGGGCACAAGTCTTCAGACTGTGGCTATACAGCACAATTTCTGGAAGTCTCATGTCGATCATGAATCATAGAATCATTAGGGATTGGAAGGGACCTTGAAAGATCATCTGGTCCAATCCCCCTGCAACAGCAGCATCACCTAGACCAAGTTGCACAGGAACACATCCAAGTGGGTTTTAAACATCACTAGAGAAGGAGACTCCACAACCCCCCTGGCCAGCCTGTTCCGTGCTCCAACACCCTCACTGGGAAGAAGTTCCTTCTGATATTTACATGGAACCTCCTATGTTCCAGCTCACACCCATTGCCTCTTGTCCTGTCGCCAGATGACACTGAGCAGAGCCTGGCTCCATCCTCCTGACACCCACCCTTCACATATTTATAGACATTAGTGAGGTCACCCCTCAGTCTCCTCTTCTCCAAGCTGAAGAGACCCAGCTCCCTCAGCCTTTCCTCATCAGGGAGATGCTCCCCTCCCTTCATCATCCTTGTTGCTCTACGCTGGACACTCTCCAGTAGATCTATGTCCTTCTTGAACTGAGGGGCCCAGCAGAGAAAATAGAAATTAGAAAGGGAACTTGTTGGCTGGGAATGGAAGCAGGATTCTTCCTAAAGACCTGCTCTGTGGAACTTCTATTCCTCAGCATGATGCAAAGCAGCAATAGACCTTCCCCCCCAATGTCCGTGCACAGAATTCACTTGGACCTGTGATCCCCATGAACTAGTGACCTATCACTAGAGCTGGCACTCAGAAAGTGAGCTTTCCATTTCCTTGCCTTCTGCCACGTGCTGAGCCCACCCTGCTTGGATCTGGGGACGTGTGAAGTCAGTGAAGTGGCAAAACACCAGAAGTTTTTGCTGAACATCAATTTGCACCAACCTGCAGGTACTTCTAGAGAGTGTCAAACCCACCGGCAGCGTCACGCCGCTCCTCAGTTTCTCCTCTCAGCAGCATCTCAAGTGCTGCTGTATCGCCCTGTCAGCTCCTAGGACAGGGACCAAGATCCCTGATTTATGTGAGTGCTGGTGTCTGATGTTCACGGCAAGAGAAAGGAGATGCCATAAAACCTCCCCAAAGCTCTGTCAGGCAGCTCTAGCCAGATTTACAGCGACATGTGTCCTGCTTTCCTCAGGCACTCGGCACAGTTCAGAGCTTGTCGTGTGTCAGGGTGGAAAACACCTCAGTAAGAACCGGGGAGATGCCGAAGCACATGGAAATGATGAAATGCAGCACAATTTCCCACTCCTTCTTCCAGGTGTCCACATGGGGCTCTCTGGAAGTGTCAGTCAGGCTATCCTGAAGTACATATGCTCACAGGTTTGTGTCCTCAGCCTATACATCAGATGACCCCTGTCTGTCCTTCTGCAGTCTCTCTAGAGAAGCCCAGTGATAGACTAGCAGAGTTGAGCTCCTCTGAGCGTGCAGAACCCCTGGAGCCCAGGAGCCTCTTGCTTTAGCTAAGATCACAGTGCTGGGTTTTCAGCAAATTCACTATGTGGATCTTCAGATCCTTCCAAGCTTCCCATCAATCAGCTCGAATTCCCAGGCAGATTTGGGAAAACCACTTTCACACAGCACTTCCTCGCTGTAAGGACTGCAGATGGAGGGAAGTCAGAACGGAAGCATCACCCATGGTATCTGCTTCCCATCCACTCAGTACAGTACAAATTACAAACAATTAATGTCTTCAGTTTCCTTAAAAAAATAACCCAGTTAAAGTGGATTATTCTGGATTTTTATTTTAAAAATCTGATTTCAGGTTGTCTCTAAAGCAAATGATGGGCTTGTTCCTGGCAGACAGCCAGGGCTAAATTAGCTTCATACATTTAATGCAACTGCAAGTTAATAGGCAGCCTGGTCTTGTGTAGAACCTGTGCAATCTTCTAAATGTTTAATCAAGAAGCAAAATTGGGACTTAAAAATCCATTGCTTCCAGCATTATTTTTCTTCTAAGTGAGCAAGTTACAATTTAAAAACCTCTCTGCTGGGGCAGCACTTTCTGTGATGCTGAAGGCACCTTTGTTTGGTCATCAGGACCCAGTGATGGAGAATCAAACCCGCCGGGAGAGAGGGGCAAAACGACACTGGCAGCTGGGGAGAAAGGATTCAGGAGAAGATGCCAGCAGAGAAGCTGTTCTGTATCTGTCTGTACACACTCACACACACTCACACACGCTCAGATCTGCAGCAGGGCTCAGGGCTGCCCAGCCTAGCTCATCTCCTGCATCCCTCAGGAATCAGGCTCTGGCATTCAGTGAACTTGGTGGCAATCAGTGGGTGGAGTGGGGCTGGCTTGACAGTTGGACTTGACAATATTTTAGGTCTCTGCCAACCTTAATGATGCTATGATCCTGTGGTTCCCCACCCTGCCCAGGTATTGTCACTCCCTCCAGCTAGGAGTTCCCCCTGATCTATTAAATTGTTGGGCTTCCATGAACATGTGCAGTGATGAACTACCTCCAACAGCACAGGAGGACTAAAACGACAGAGACCATGTAAGCATCACTGTGCCTTTACCCTCTGGCCCTGGGTCTCTCTAGGGTGCAGCCAGAGCAGGGATTTTTCTTGGCTAAGAGACAACATCATAGCATTATCTTTTCCCTCACACATAACAAGAAGAGTCTTCTCCCCTCCAGCAACAGTACAGCAGAGCAATAACATAGATAATATTATACTCCCAGTCCTCCTGTGGCTCATTTCAAATGGTTACTGAAGCCCAAGGGAGGATTTGTCCTTTTAGAAAACATATTAACTACATGTGAGCTCAGTACGTCCCATGTGGAGCCCTGGCAGAGCAGCATCAATGCTTCTCAGTCATCTCTCAAAGAAAAACATGGTGATATCTCCTAGTAAAACCAGAAGCACAGGAACTGTATCTCCAATAAACTGCATTTGGGCAGCAGTGGGTAATGTCTGAGTGAGCAAGCAAGAAGCCTGCGGGGGACTCTCGGGCTGCCTTCCCTGCTGTGGGGCTCTAAAGGCCAGATTTCAGGCTTCAGTGTTAACTGATCCATCACTAGGCTTCAGTGTTAACTGCTTCCTCATGAGGCTTCAGCAAATACCTACAAAGTGATTTCTTTCAGCTCTTCACTCAGGGCTGGGCTGTCCATCTCTGAAGCATCTGTCCATCTCTGTGCAGAGTTCCCTCAAGTTCTCACAACGTGAGAGGAAAAGCAGCATCTTCACCCTTTGCGATGCTTCGGTAACCTGCCAGCAAACAGGTTGGATTCTGGCAGCCCGGAACTTAGTGACTCTGGGCTCCTCAGCCACAGCTGAGAAAGCACTGCCGTTTGGAGCCAGGGCTTCCCCGTTCACATGGCTCTGTGAAACACACGATGAAGACCGCCCCCACCATCAGCCGGCAATGAAACGGAGCTTTGCACTGTGCTGGCAGCCCTCTCCCGTCAGCAGACAGCAGCTGCCTGGCTCTCTCTCTAACCCAGGGATCTCCCTCGCTCCTCAAACTGCACCAGGCTCACAAGATTGTACCGTGGGGAGGGATGAGGCTGTGCATGAACACACTCTGGGGAAGGACTCGCTAGAGCTGACTCGAGAACAAGTTCTGTGAGGCACTTGCAGAGAAGGATGCTCTCTCCTGGGATCTATTACAAATAGGATGCCAGGCAGCATTCATGAGGCAGATGCTCTCTCTTCCCTTTTCACAAAGTGTAAAAAATCTCCAAATCCTGCCTTGCCACAGCTAAAAATTCAGCGTGCTGCTAAATTCAAGCGGTATTGCTTTTCTGGGAAGGTGCTGGAGACGGATTGCTCATGCTGCAGGTTCAGATTTGACTGGCAGGAGCTGCACAGGGACAGGGCTCAGAGCTCTGCCGTAGATGGGATGGGAAAGACTGAGGAAACACATCACAGAATCACAGAATGGCCAGAGTTGGAAGGGGCCTTAAAGATCATTCAGTTCCTACCCCCCTGCACAGGCAGGGACATCTTCTCTAGATCAGGTTATTCAGCGCCTCAGCCAACATGCCTTCAACACTTCCAGGGATGGGGCAGCCACAACTTCCTTAGGCAACCTGTTCCAGCATCTTAGCACCATCACAGGAAAGAATTTGTTCCTCATGTCCGACCTAAATCTCCACTCTTCAAGTCTGAAACCCTTTCCCCTTGTCCTCTCGCTACCACCCATGTCAAAAGCCCTCTCCCAGCTTTCTTGTAGCCCCCTTCAGAGGCTGGAAAGCTGCTAGAAGGTCACCTGGAAGCCTCCTCTTTTCCAGGCTGAACAACCCCAACTTGCTCAGCCTGTCGTCACAGGGGAGATGCTCCAACCCTCTGATCATTTGAGTTGCTCTCCTCTGGACACCTTCCAGGAGCTCTGTGTCCTTATGATGTTGGGGACTCCAGAACTGGACACAGGACTCCAGGTGGGGTCTCACAAGTGCTGAGTAGAGGGGGAGAATCACCTCCCTCCACCAACTGTCAGTGCTCCTTTTGATGCAGCCCAGGTCATTGTTGGCTTTCTGGGCTGCAAGCACCCACTGACGGCTCCTGTTCAACTTCTGCTCCACCCCAACCCCCAAGTCCTTCTCCTCAGGGCTGTTCCAAATCCTTCCTCCTCCCAATCTGTACTCATGCATGGGACTGCCTCAACCCAGGGGCAGAACCTTGCCCTTCCCTTGTTGAACTTCATGCAGTTTGCTGAGTCCACTTCTCGAGGCTTTCAAGGTCCCTCTGGACAACCTCCCTTCCTTAGGCTCTCTCTTTATAAACAGCCAGCTCTGAACAAGCAGTGGGAAGTAAATGCTGAAAATTACATGAATTTTTGCTGATTACTTGGTTCAGAAGAGGAATGAATTCAGACCAAATAGGTAAAGTTATCCCTTGTAAAGGTTTCTGGGTTATTTAACCTCTCCTTACCCCTCTAGTGAGCAGGGGAGGGTTTGGTATCCTAAAACTGATCTGATAAAGCCGTCTGCCCTGGCTAATACGGCGCTGGCAGAGCGGGTTCCTCACAGCTGAGTGGTGGGGTTTTTTATCACAGCAATTGAAATGATCTGTGTCAGTACAAACCTGCTGTGAGAGGCAGGAGTAACGTCAGAGAGAGCAGACACTGACAATCTGTGGAAACTCTTCTTTACCCCGGGCAGACTTGAGTGCTGGGTATCGCCCCAACAGCACCCGCGGACACTCAGGGGAGCTGGTTTGTGCCAGAGGGCAAATAGGCTTCCTAATGCTCCCAGCTAACCTCCATGGTTCTGAGCACTTTGTGTCAGAAAACAACCCCAGCCAAAGTCGTAAAACACCTGCACTCCTTTGCTAAAGCAAAGTTTTCTCCAATTTCATGTTTCCTCTGGTTTCACTTTGGCACTGGATATTTCCAAGAGCTTCCTGAGCTGAATGTAACCCCTGCTTCACCAGTTAATGGCTCCCTAGGACTGCAAGGAAGTTTCTCTTCACAGTGGGGGAAGAGTTGATTTGCTTTGCTTGGCCCTGGGGACGATGGTGCAGACACAGGTCAGGACACATGAGCTTTACCTGAGTAAACTACTCATAGAATCATAGAATCATCATGGCTGGAAAGGATGTGAAAGCCATGGCTCAGTCCAGGGTTCTGAGCAAACATCAGCAAGACATGCAGGTTGCAAAGGGTTGCCATGACCAGTTGGTACAAAAGAGTCTATTTGCACCCTTTGGGAGATGATCTACAGAGACAAAGGGATGGGATTCACATCTGATTATACACAACATCTCCATCTACACAAGTCCTGCATCATGCAGACACAAACCTTTATGCCTGTACAGAAAGGCTGGGACTAGATAATCCTTAAGGTCTTAACAGAACTTTAAGGTCTCTTCCAACTTACACCATTCTGAGACTTTGTGAGATGGGGAGCAGCTCATCTCCAGGTGTCTGGCTAGCTCTGGGCTGAACCACCCCTGAGCTGTGCTTGTCTCCCATGAGTAGAGAGGAGCTGAAGCTACTGTCTTAGACATCTGCTCAGAATCTAGATCTGAGGTGACTCCAGCTTGGAACAACTTGCTCCTGGGCCTGTTGCAAGCCAATGCAACAGCCATGTCTTGAACTCTTTCTCCAGCACACTGTGCCTCCAACCTGACAGCACCCTTCCTCCACAGGCTCTGAGATCGACCCATTCACTGCTGGGTCGCTGTGACTCAGCAGTGGGGGATGTGCCAAACCATCTTTAAAGGTCAATAAGTTCCTCTGCCAAGGCTGAAAACAGCAGCTTGGCCCTTTTGTCTGCCAGCTCTGTTTTACATCATCTGTCACTTGCTGGCATCCCATCCTAAAATAACTCACTTCAGCTCTGCTTCCAGCCTTGCAGCCCATCAGGCTGTTCCTACTCCGTCACCTCCTATTCCCCCGTGTCACATCATGGGCTTGGTATGACATGACAGGCTGGGATGTACTGAGCCAGGAAAGCCATAATCATGGTTCAACAGAGACAAAGAGAGAGGACAGGATGGGTCAGAAGTGCAATTAAACAGACCACATTTGATCAGCGGTCCAAACCCACAATGGATGTGTTTCCCTTCAGCCTTGGGCAAAGTGTTTTGCAGTATTTTATCCCTGAATCATGCTCATTTCTTACAGCTCCCAAAGGCATCTTGCTCTGCTCTTGCATTGATCATCTGCAGTCAACAAGAACAGATTCCCTCAGCTGGTCTGCATGGACCGAGCTGCAAGAAACAGCATCCCTCCAGGATGTTTGTACCACCAGTCTGGTTTTGTCCTGGAAGGACTTTCTTGTGCCCAGTTGGAACAGCAGAGCAAACTGGGCAGCTGCTTCAGCATCATGAGAAAGCACTCTTAACAGTGGAAGGGCATTGCCTGTGGGGTGAGAGTACAAACTGGTGGTGAAACTCCTGAGCAGACAAGGTTCTGGGCTACACCCGTACAGTGACATCTACTCTGATAGAGAAGAGTGTCTGTTCCCCACTGTGCAGATATGTCACATGGGGATGGATTCATGTGATGCCCACAAGGCAGACACTCAGCTGATGCGAGGAGACAACAACCTGAAAGCCAGGTGACCATCTACCCTTTAGGGTACAAAGGAAGAACAAAACATGCCCTTGGTTTGTTAATGCCAGATGTAGAGGAGAAAGGAGTGGAAAAACCTCCACGTCTCTGCAGGTTCTGTGAGGACAGATGGATTTGCGTGCTCTGGAAAGAATGATTCTCTTCCTTTTCTTCTCGATTGTTTTTAAAAGCCTCATGTTCAGCAACAGGTCAGACTCACTGTGCTAACAGGGGGAGTGTGGTGCTGCCATGGTCCTTCCTTCACAGGATGGAAGCAGGCAGCAGTGACCCCCTGCACAACACAAAATCACCCCTGGAGAGCTCAGCCTGCCTGAGGCAGCCAGGATCGAGGTGTGTGGGCACGGGACAGAACTGACCCTCTGGTAGGGATCTAGCCTCAATCTTCAGCTTCTGCCCTGCTTCTATCTGCTGGAGCTCCTGTCACACAGTGATATGTTAGGAGCTGTCTGAGCTCCCCTGTTCCAGCTATGGGCTCTGCCCTTCCTCACGGTGCATCT
Source organism: Rhinopomastus cyanomelas (assembly GCA_013400115.1). Classification (NCBI taxonomy): domain Eukaryota; kingdom Metazoa; phylum Chordata; class Aves; order Bucerotiformes; family Rhinopomastidae; genus Rhinopomastus; species Rhinopomastus cyanomelas. The sequence goes on along the minus strand of VXBP01005372.1, from coordinate 24,187 downwards.
CTCCCTCTTTTGTGCTGTGAGCTTGTACATTCAGCCACAGCAGGAGAAAAGGTGTTTGAAGGTACTCAGGCACTTCATTCACCACTGTGACACAAGACTGACAGCACTGCTCAGCTTCGCAGAGCTGTTGTGAGTACCAGCACTAAAGAGATTAAAGGGATGGAGGACTCCCACAGCTTGCAGGTAGGCAGAGATGTTCTCCCTCAAGCCTATTGCTGCTGAGACAACCAGCCTGGTGCTGGGCAATGGTGTCTCCCTTCTGCAGGATGAGAGACTGCAATCAGGAGATGCTTGTGTCTCTTGACATCTGCTCTGATAGGCTTCAGCAGGGAGAGAACCTCAGTGTGTTTCTTCAGGTTGATGGCTTTGTCCGTTGTACCCTATCAGGTGTCTTCTACCACCTCCTCCTCAAATGGAGAACTGATTTCCAGCCAGTTTGCACGTGTCAGCATGACCAGAGACTGGATGAAGGCACGGATACCCCTGTGTGCAGCCCTGTGCCCCTGAAGGCATCACTCCACATCATCCCATCTCTGCTGAACTTCTAGCTTCCACATTTTACTTCCAGACGCACTGCTCTGAGCAAAAAGCCACAGCCATCAGTGAGCCAGTGACTGCAGAGCTACCAGTGAACCAGCACAGTCCTGTCCCAGTCTTGCTGGTGGAAGGTCTCTTGCTAAAGGTGGCCAAGCTCCACCAGCACAACCCTGGTGGTCAGTAACTCTGGCACAGCCCTTGGGCACTTCACACTAATTAACAGACCTGTGGCTTGGTTGAGACTGGAGTCCCTGAAGTGTCCTAGGGAGCCCAGACCCAGCCACTGCACTCAGATGTGCCTTGCCAGTGCTGGAGAGAGGTGAAGGGTCACCCCACTGGACCTGCAGACAACACTCCCCACAGCACAGCCCGGGATGCTCCTGGCCTTCTTTGCTGCAGCGGCAGATGCCGGTTTGTGTTCAGCTTGCCCATCGCACAAGACTTTGTGCCCAGCACCTGGACAAGTGCCCCCAGCCTGTTGTCTCAGAAATGTGGTTGATGTAACTTCCACACCTACACTTCAAAAACCACCAGCTCAGCACCGCACAAAAGGCTGTAATTACCATTTCAGAGAAAACTAGATGTTAATTTGACGCTGCGCGTCAGGGTCTGACAGCTCCCGGGCTCTCGTGAAATCGGTGACAAAGAGATGTCACAAGCAAATACAGCAGTGTTTGTTTTTCCTCTCTGTGCTGAGCAGAAGGATCAGGGCCACGCTGAAGCAACGAGTGGAAAAATCGACAGTGAAAGGAGGAGGCAAAGTCATTACAAAGCACTTTGTGCTCCTCCGAGCAGGCAGGTGTGGGAAGAGTTCTTGTTTCATAGGCTACGGCTCTTGCAGAGCAGAAGCAATCGCACGTCCCCAGAGATGACTCTCCCTGGCAGGACTGAGTGTCTCTCTTGTTCTTTAAAACCCTCTCAGATGATAACAACAAAAGGCTGCCCTCAGACACAACCCTGCTCTCTGCCATCAGTCTCATGAGAGCGACAGGTGCTCGGTGTCTGCAGAACAGCAGTGGAAAGGAAATGTGGGACTGATTCCTGGAGCATCCTTCTCAAAGGGGATGTTTTCTCTTTCCAGGAGAAACCTTCTTGTTCAGGCTGGGCTAAATGTTTCCTACTAAACATTTCCTCTCCATCAGAACTTCTTTTCAGAGAAGCATGAACAGGCTGCCTGGAACAGGGTGCCCAGGGGGGGTTGTGGAGTCTCCTTCACTGGAGATGTTTAAGACCCACCTGGATGTGTTCCTGTGTGACTTGGTCTAGGTGATCCTGCTGTGGCAGAGGGATTGGACTAGATGATCTTTCGAGGTCCCTTCCAGTCCCTAATGACTCTGTGATACATGAGGGGGGTTTTCTCTTGCCCAGGAGCCGAGTGCTCTCCATGAACAGCACAATAAAGCAGAGCTCAGGATTTTCAGCAAAGTCACAAAAAATGTCCATAAGGGGTATCCTTGGGTTTTCCCAACCTGATCTTCCTCCTCAAGAAAAAAGAACGTGGCACAAACCCCAAAAACATCTGTTTTGCTGCTGAGAGCGCAGTGACTTGAGCCTAAACGCTTCAGACTGAATCAGTTCCAGTGGGTCCAGACTAGATGGAAAATTAGCTCTGCGACACGGAGCGAGCAGGAGCAGTCAATAAATATTTCAGTTCTGTGTTTGGAAATCCTAGAAGGGTAATGAAATACTTCACTTTCCAATGGCCCTGAGCAATGTTTGATTGCACAGAAAGGATCCAATATAATTAAAGAGGATGTTAAACAACAGCTACTCAACTCAAACATTTTAAAACCTGCAGCTCAAACCATTTACATTTAATATGAAGAGAAGCACTGCAGGAACATTCCAGAACTTGTCAGAGAGTTGGTATATGCAGGATATCAGATTCAGGTATAAGATGGCTTTAAACCTGGATGTCTGGTCTCCTGAGGGAATGCTCTCATCAGAGCTGCTCAGCTCATCCAGCATGATGCTGACTCAGCCTTTCTGCCCGGGGTAGAGAGCCATTCACACTGTGCTTTATCTCCTCTAGCCCAGGGCTCGTCTCATGAGCCAAGCCATCATGCTAACCCTGCTGTACCCTTCTCCAGACACTCCTGCTCTAGACCTGATCCCCAGAGTCGCCCATCCTGCTCCACAGACACCCCTCAGCTCTCTGGCCACTGGTTTCCAACTGCCCAGTTTTTTCCAGTGGTGCCAGTGGGTCACCAGCACCTTCGAATTAACTCCTACCTCTGCTCAATTCCAGCCCTCAGTGAGTAATTTTTGAAACAACTGAGAGACAATTCAGGTGACCCAGATGAACTCGATTTGCATAGAACAAATAATTCAGGGCTTCTAACAAAAGAAAAGGGCTTTGGAAACACTCTTGTTGATTCGTAACCAGCTTTGGAGCCGCTGCCGTGTGGGGTCACGCAATGACCTTTCCAGGGGAGTTGTAGATCAAGGCAGAGATGCCCCAGATGTCTTCTGAGACTGTCCTTGGAAGGACAGAGCCTTGACTGAAAAGACAAGGATGGCTGTGGGGTCACTGCTCGTGACCCACTTGTCACTCAGACGTTGAACAGAGCGGGGGGGAATTTTCTGATGAAACTCAGCTCTAGACCAGCCCCAGTGCCAGGCAGCAGCTCAGGCAGCCCAGCAGAGGACAGAGGCAAACTGGGGCTCTACAACTCCCCAGGTCTAAACTACTCATCAGCAGGAGTCACAAATCTCACTAGTACTGGCCCCAAAAAGGCTTCTTCCTTCTCTTTCCTGAGGGTAGAACTGCTTGGGGGAAAGACAAGGGGGAAGTTTTCAAACTGAAAGAGGGGAGATCGTGGTGAGATCTGAGGCAGAAATTCCTCCCTGTGAGGGTGCTGAGGTCATGGAACAGGTTGCCCAGGGAGGCTGTGAGTGCTCCATCCCTAGAAGTGCTCAAGGTCAGGTTGGATGGGACTCTGGGCAACCTGGTCTGATGAGAGATGTTGTTGCCCATGGCAGAGGGTTGGAACTGGCTGATCTCTGAGGTCTCTTCCAACCCAAACACTTCTATGAAGGACAGTCACAAGACACAACTGCCCAGTGGATCTAAGCAAGACTGAAAGAAGAGTTAGACCCTTATGCCCACATCAAGGTCAGAGCAGGGTGCTCAGGGATTTCAGCAAGACTTTACAAAAAGCAGGATTGTTCTAGGTTGCATCCACTGAATAAACCTCTTCACTGAATAAACCTCTAGTAATTTTGCTGGGAGCTACTACCTTGCTCATGGAAGGAAGAAGATGGGAGATGGTGCTGCACAGCAGCTGAGAAGTCTCTGTCAGCTGAACAGCTTGGAGATAAGGCACCAAGCAGGAGCTCATCCCTTGCTGAAGGATGCTCGAGTGAGCCTGTGATGACAGGGGGACGTTGATGTTCCAAAGCACCAGCAGCCGATCAATAAGTAATTAGAATGATTAAGTGAATTTACTACACAGAGTAATTGACAAAGCGAATTTAAAAATTGATAAAGTCCACAGCAGAAGTTAACCCTTGCTGGCTCCCAAGCTCCAACTGCCACCACTTGATTTTTCAAACATTTTCTCAATTGTTAAGGTCCCTGTAGCATCCAGCAGGTAGTAACTCCAGCACTGAGCCTGACACCATGAAGCCACAGAGTGCAGCGTTTCTTCTAGTCTTCATTCAAAAATTGTGTCAGATGATCCACGTCTTGAGTACCATGTCCAGTTTTGGACACCTCAATACAAGAGAGATGTGGAGGTGCTGGAGTAAGTGCAGAAGAGGGCAACTAAGCTGTTGAAGGGCCTGGAGAATAAATCTTGTTAGGAAAGACTGAAAGAGCTGGAGCTCTTTAGTTTGAAGAAGAGGAGGCTGAGAGGAGACCTCATCACTCTCTACAACTGCCTGAAAGGACGTTGTGGAGAGGTTGGTGCTGGTCTCACAAGCAGTTAGTGACAGAACAAGAGGAAATGGGTTCAAGTGACAACAAGGTAGGTTTAGACTTGATATTAGGAAAATTTTTTCACAGCAAAGGTTGTCGGCCACTGGAATGGGCTTCCCAGGGAGGTGGTTGAGTCGCCACCCCTGGATGTGTTTAAAGCTCATGTGGATGAGGTGTGGAGGGATGTGGTTTAGGGGTGAACTCTTAAGGTAGGGTAGACAATTGGACTCAATGATCCCAGGGGTCTTTCCCAACCAGAGTGATGCTATGATTCTGTGATTCCGTGAGGAAGGTACCACATAAAATTAAGAATGGTTTTTAACGCCAGGAAAAAACCATCAAGAATAAAAATGAAAGAAAAGTTCTCTTCCAAACAGAAAGAAAAACTGTTTTGAATTCACAGATGAATAGAGGAAACTGAAATATATCTCCCAAATGAACAGATATTACTCAGTTTATGTGTTTTCTACCAACGATTCTGAAGAGCTTCATTTCACTTCTGAACATTCTGCATTTTGCTTATTTATATAATGTACTTGCCTAAGCAGAAAGCTCTCTGGAATGGAAAAGCTGAACTTTGTTTCTGCGAAGACTCTCAATTAATTTATTTTTTACTCGTCTCCCTCACAAAAGAGAAAAATAACCTTTTACTTTGAGAGCTGATAATTGTGGCAGCAGATTTATTCTCAGTGCACCCAGATCTAATTGAGAAACTTCAGGGCACCCTGACTGCATCTGCCTGGTTAGTTTGCTCCAGGTAGGTTAATCAGCCTGACTTTCAGAAAGGTGTGATTTAATTCTGTGAGGACTATCCCTGGCTCTCGCTAACGGGGCTAATGAGAACGTCACACCGCGAGCTGCATGAGAGGAAGGTTATCTTCTCTGGCAGAGCACATCCACCACATGAAACAACACGCTAGCTGTTCCACTGATGCGGAGGTTCCGCACCGCGAAAGCCTCAAAAAGGTGAAAATAAAAATACAGGATGTGGCCAGGAGCTGCTGGGAAAAGCAGGATCTGGCTGGATCAACAGATGGGTTTAGCAGTAACTACCAGAACATCTTCTCTGTTCTGGAACAGCAGTAAATGGCTTCAGTCACAACCTTTGAGCTGGGTTATGTGCAGGATCACCTTCCAGGGCTAAGGGAACAGCATGTCTGCTTTCTAAGCCACGCTTTCAGCTTGGCTCAGTGGGGGTCTTGGTTTGGGTTTTGCCCCCCAAAAGACAAACTACAACGGTAATCCTAAAGGGGGATCCTTGAACAATGACTTCAGAGACCATTCCATTCTCTTTATAAGCAAATCCTCTTATTTTAATTCCCTTTGTGGTGAGGTTTTGTCTGCATTGCTCCAGGAAGTTGCTATTCATATCACCTGGACATTACATACCCTGATATATCCATTACATACCCTGATGTGGTCATTACATAACCTGATGTGGTCATTACATACCCTGATGTGGTCATTACATACCCTGATGTGGTCATTACATAACCTGATGTGGTCATTACATACCCTGATGTGGTCATTACATACCCTGATGTGGCCATTACATAACCTGATGTGGTCATTACATACCCTTATGTGGTCATTACATACCCTGATGTGGTCATTACATAACCTGATGTGGTCATTACATACCCTGATGTGGTCATTACATACCCTGATGTGGTCATTACATACCCTGATATGGTCATTATATACCCTGATGTGGTCATTACATACCCTGATAGAGTCGTTATATACCCTGATATNCCTGATGTGGTCATTACATACCCTGATGTGGTCATTACATACCCTGATGTGGTCATTACATAACCTGATGTGGTCATTACATACCCTGATGTGGTCATTACATACCCTGATGTGGTCATTACATACCCTGATAGAGTCGTTATATACCCTGATATATCCATTATATACTTGTAGATCTGGTGCTTGCAAACAGGGTTTAGGGGGCATAGTGGGATTGGGTTGATGGTTGGACTTCATGACGTTGAAGATCTTTTCCAGCCTTAATCATTCTCCCCCTCTACTCCGCTCTGGTGAGACTCCACCTGGAGCACTGCGTCTGGTTCTGGAGCCCTTATTACAAGAAGGATGTGGAGATGCTAGAGTGAGTGCAGAGGAGGGCCACGAGGATGATCAGAGGGCTGGAGCACCTCTCCTATGAGGCCAGACTGAGAGAGTTGGGGCTGTTCAGTCTGGAGAAGAGGAGGCTCCCAGGTGACCTNCTTGGTCTGGGTGATCCTCCTGTGGCAGGGGGATTGGACTGGATGATCTTTTGAGGTCCCTTCCAATCCCTAATGATTCTATGACTCTATGATTCTATGATAACGTTCAGTCTGTTCACACCAGGGAAGAGATTGTCCCTGGGAGTGTGTTGACCTCTTCTTAACATACTCCTGGACATCTGAGCTTCACAGAAAGGGGTGGGATCATAGGATCATGGATGCAGCTATCCAGGATGGTGCAAAAACAGTTAATCCACAGCAGATTCATCCAGGCAGCGATGCTCTGCCCTTCCAGCTCTCTGCCTTTGTCCTTTCTACAGCCCCAGGTCTCTCTGCACCCTGAGGAGGTCTTTGGCTAAAAGACTGTCAGCACACACGCACTCCTGCGGTGAAGCTCTTCCACAGCCCACTATTTAGAGCTGTAAATTCAAGGTCAGTCTGCCTTTTCCCTGTTAGTGCCTTAAATCCTCAGCAGAGCAGGTACCTCGGTGTCTTTGTTCTCCCTGCACCTTGTACGTGGCATCAGCTCTTCCTTGGGGTGGAAGGTGCAGCTTTGTCAGGCTGTGAAAACCACTTCTCACCCAATTCCCATGAAGTGCTTCTCCAGAGACCGCACGACGTGACTCCATCGGCCGCACACGATAACAGTCCAGACCTTGGGCTCAGACCAACCACAAAGGTGAAGGTCTCCCCATCCTTCCTGTCCCACACGCAGAGGGTCTCCATCGTTTGTCACTCCAAGCAACACCCAGGTGTCTTGCAGAGCACACGAAATAATTAATTAACTCCCCCTAACATTTCCTTCTGCGGGAAGGCTGGAATATAATCAGAAATATGTTAATGTGCCATTTGCTAATTTCCCTCTTATTCCATCTGGGGACAGTGAGATCTTCTCCTCTGATATGTTTTCAATGTACTTGTCAGAATTATTAGGTCTTGAAAAAGAAATAAAGTTTCCTGCTTTCTGCAAGAGTTTTTTCACTCTTCCCGCCGAGTCCTCGAGTGAGGCAAGTCAAGACAAACTGTTGGCTTGGGGTTTTTTTTCCCCAATTAAGCCAGAAGCATTTCAGCTGCTGCTCTAGATATCTGGAGTGAATGTTTACTGTTATTTTTCTTCCACCATCTTTTCCTGATCATAATTGGATTCTAAAATTAGCCTGAAAGGGGGACAAATTCAACTGTGTGACTTTAAATATTGATCTTTCTAACCATAGGTTACAATTACTGCTGCTCGCAGAAATCATATCAGACCATTACCTGACAAGGAAGAAATTAAGAGGTGAAAGGTCCCACTCAATGACCATTCGGTCCCTTCTACTGCTCACATGCAGAGAAAACAATTCCAGCCTGGGACACATTCAGGTCCTTCAGCTTGCCAAGTCTGCACGAACGTGAAGCTCCTGGCCAAAAACCAATCCTCTCGGTCTCCTGGAGAGCTGCTCCTTATCCTCTCGGAAGCCATGGCAGAGTGCTCACACCACCTGCTGTGGCTCACACAAGTGGTTAATTTGCCCTGATTCCTCCTACAATCACTGATGAGAGACTAGCTCTTCATCTCCAGAGCACCCGTGTTAGGGTCCCACTCTGCCCCACATCTCTGTCCTCTGGCTGAAGGCAGAGACGGTGAACGAAGGCAGCTGGCAGAGCATCTCCAGCCTCCCCCACATCTCCTGTACCCGCTAGCACTCGAGTGATACTCACAATCTGAGGTCATCAAAGTCTGCAGAGTTGGGCTGTGTGTCTGTCACAACGTTTTCAGGGGTCTCCATGTGCCTCTGGTTTCTGTCCTCCCGGCAACCAGATTACTTTGATAAATTCACAGGTGTTGATTCATAGCCCTGAACAAGCTTCCCTTTTCAAGCAAGATGGAGCAGCTAATTAAATGCTCTTCTAAATCATTGGAGCTCTCCTTGGCTGCAGAGAAGACTGCAATGGAGACTGCAGTTTTTCCCTTTTCCTCTGACACTGAATTATGGGGGGAGCTTCCCCCCACTTTTCATCTGCTCTGATGAATCCCCCATGAGTTTGACAGCGATGTCTGTGCTGTGTGTGGGCAACACTGCCTGGGAACTGGAGCAGTGGCTCTGGATCCGACAGTCAGCTCGTCACTGCCCTTCCGTGTGGCTTGGGGAAAGCCATGATGCTTCCCTCTTCCTATTCTGAAAGAGGGATAAATCATAGGGTAGAACCATGGGATCCTTTGTGTTGGAAAAGACCTTTAAGGTCACTGAGACCAACCACTAACCCAGCTCTATCAAGTCCATGCTGAATCATGTCCTTAAGCTCCATGTCTGCTACTGTTCTCCCATCCAAGTGATTGTCAGCTGGGAAAATCAACATTTTCAGGTTCTTTCTATTTTAATACTTGGACATTTATCATAGAATCATTAGGGATTGGAAGGGACCTCAAAAGATCATCTAGTCCAATCTCCCTGACACAGCAGATCACATCACAGGAACACATCCAGGTGGGTCTTAAACATCTCNCCTGGGCAGCCTGTTCCAGTGCTCCATCACCCTCACTGTGAAGAAGGTCCTTCTCAGGTTGTTGTGGAACCTCCTTTGTTCCAGCTCACACCCATTTATTTACTTTTCCATTTTTGTTCTCTTCACATAGATCTCTGAGCTCGCTATCAGCAGATGTGTGACACAGGCTTAAATATTAGAGGGAATTGATACTGATGGAAGCCCCGTTGCAATTTGTTAGGGTTTTATGTTCCACGTGTTTAAAAAATTGATGTGCTCAGAATTGGTGAAGTTATTTTCCAAGGTTTTAGTGGAGCTTAAATTAAGCTTTGGCCTCGTTCTTCTCCGGGGTGGATTTCACCTGGGGTGAAACTGAATGGCCTGGTTAGTGAAGATATAGATTTCAAATAGTAACTCCTGCTGTTTAATGATCACTTAAACTTGTGCTATCATGATACATAACAGCTATTTCCCTTGAAGGTTCCCAGTGCAGAATTCAGGTTACCTATTACAGAACTGGGAGGGAGCACAGATGCTGAGAGTGCTCAAAGGTAGAAAGAAAACAGCAGCTCATACTGCACATTACAGCCTGTGAGCACCCCTCGCACACCCCCGCGTGACGCTGATTGATGCTTGGCTGTGAGGTGATGGGGGAGCACGTCCAGCCAGGCACCACTATTGTGTTGATTTTTGCCTTGGCAGAAGCACTAATTAGAGCCACGGGCTTTGCTTTGTCCCACGTAACCCCACACCGGCAGAGGGGTTTCTCCCACCAGCTCCTGCAATCAGAATCAGCCAGAAGGAAAAAGCTGGTTTTTCAACAACACACTTGGAAGGAAGCGGAAATTTGCCTCCCTTTTCCCTCTGCATCAGAGGGAATTGGGTTTTAAACTTCCTAATGAACTAAACAGTGATCGCCCCCGTTTCACACCTTCATGTGGGCCACCAAGGGGAGGGGAGGAGAGGCATAAACACGAACACACAGCCCCGGCAGGGAGAGCGGCTCTGTTTTGACAGAAACGAAAACACGATTTTCATTTTGATGACAAACTCAATAATCACGAGGAATGTGAAACCTCTTTGAAGAAACTTCTGCTGGCAGACAGCTCTTGCCCACCTCCCTTCCCACTGCTGCCGCGGGGGAAGGTAGCTTTCCCAGGGGGAGGTTGCATGACAGGCTGGTTGGATTTGTCTTTCTACCCTGGCTGTTCCTTGCGGTGTTTCTGCCGGCTGTGACCGAGATACCTCGTGCAGCTCTCAGTGGAGTGGCTGCAGGGGTCTCTCTGAGCTGGCAGCAGCTGTGTTCCCACTGAAGAAGTGGAGGGACAGTCCATGTAAGATCAGGTGAAAGATGTCTTCATGTGGGGTCAGTAAGGACACTGCACCAGGAACTTTCTGAGACAACAGCCAGTCTCCTCTGAAGAAGGCTCCGGTCAAGAGGCCAGAGACAACAGGACACATTTCTTACTTGGGGAAGAGGGGACAAGGGGTCAAGGAGGCCAGTGACATCCTGGCTTGGATCAGAAACAGCGTGGCCAGCAGGAGTAGGGAAGTGATTGCCCCTTGTACTGGCCACTGGTGATGCCCCACAGAATCACAGAACATCAGGGATTGGAAGGGACCTCGAAAGATCATCTAGTCCAATCCCCCTGCCACAGCAGGATCCCCTAGACCAAGTCACACAGGAACACATCCAGGGAGATCTGGAGCTCAGAGACAAGGTTTAGTGGTGGGTTGGGACAGTTGGGTTAATGGTTGGACTTGATGCACTTGAACATCTTTTTCAACCTAAATGATTCCTTGACTTAGTGTGGATGAAGCTGGAAAACACTGGCACAGGACCTGGGGCAGCTGCGAGCAGCACACAAAAATGAGTAGCCTCTAGACCTGGGGTTTTCAGAGTGGCTTGAGACTCAGATAATGAAGGACACCTATTTGGAGACTAGGAAATTGTCTCTTTTGTTTTTAAAACTGTTTATTTCTTCCCAACTTATTGTTGAACGTGCCTGAAATATTCACTTGGAAGTGCTTAAAGAAAATCTTTGTGAAAGAAGTCTGCTTCCCACATACATCCTTGATTTCTTTCTATTTCTCCTTCTTTTAGCTGCTAAAACCCCCAAACCTCACCCTGGACACCTACACTATGAAAAAAATGAAGTAATTAAAGTCATGGGATGTTGTGAAATAATATAAAATACATGTGGGATGATATAAAACACAACATCCAGTGGAGTGTTTCTGGTGGCAGAAGGAAGGTGCACCTTGGGTGTGGGATGCTGCACGCTGTTTCTTCTGTTTATTTTGTTTTTGAATGGGGACTCTCTCCAAATATCCATCCTCTGATATTAGACCTGGGGACCTTTCTGCTGGCTCTGCTCTCCCACAAAGAGAGGAGGCAGCTGCTTGTCACAGCTACATTGGCCCAAAGCCCAGGTTAGTTGTGTTTAAAGCTTTTCTGAAGTCCAGCTCCTGTTGCCAAAGCAGCTCCAGTGGTTTGAAGGGTGACGTCCAGCAGTGCCTGCTGGCAGCAGCCCACGCCACAGCCCAGGGGACACCTTGAGCAGGACATCTGACAGAGTGCTGGAAGGGGCTGCCCAGGGGGGTTGTGGAGTCTCCTTCTCTGGAGAGGTTTAAAACCCACCTGGACTGTTCCTGTGCAACTGAATCTAGGGCATCCTGCTGTGACAGGGGGATTGGACTGGATGATCTTTTGAGGTCCCTTCCAATCCCTAATGTTCTGTGATTCTGTGATCATGCCACCGATGATTTGGACCCTGTGTTGAAGCCCTTCCCTGCAACAGGGTCTTGATCCTCAGCATCGTTTTCTGCAGCATGTTTGGTGTTTTGAATTTGTTGGTGAAACTCCCTTCTCCAATCAATACAAATGCATCTGAAAAGCCTGGCATCCTCCTGAGACCTGCAAGTGATGCCATTTCATGGAGGAGAAGGACAATTTCTGCCTTGTGTGTCTCTGCAAGGCATCCTGATGGCTGTGAGAGAAGGAGGAGGTAAAAGATGTCAACAGCACTTTGTCCTCCTCCAGGATGGAAAGGATCAATAAAAATAATTGAGGAGCACAGAACTGAAGAGGAGAGGAAAGCTGAGATGCAAGGTGAGGGACTCATTTTGATTGTTTAACTGAATAAATGGCTCCCACACACTTCAAACAAAAAGGTCCCCACTTCTTACTCTGTTTACTCAGAACACAAGGAAACCTTTGAATGAAACCACACTGATATTAAACCCTCATCAGCTTTGAGTTTGGGCAGACCACTGGCAGAGACAAGGACTCTGCTCGACACTCCCACCTCAGCAAGAAGCCCACAGGGTGAGCACAGGTCTCTTGCTCCCTGGAGCACACAGCCCTTGCTGTGCTGCAAAGAGCTCGAGGGGCTCTGCACAGCCCTCTGTGATGCTGCTGAGGGGGCAAACAAGAAGGACCAAGTCTCCTTCCTTCTGCTGATGATGCTGTAAGTCAGTAACTGTGGACGAAGCAGCAGACATTCAACAGCACCATGTGTCAGCGCTGAACCACTTGCCTCACAAACATAAGGCAGAGCCCAGTTGTGTCACTGAGAGCTGGACTTCAATGAATTTACAGCATCATCCCTGGAAAGACTCCTGCCCATCCAAGGATGACAACTCGTGCCAGTGGTGGCATTTGCTTGGCTATAAATCCTTTTAAAGGAAAGAACATTTCCAGAGATATTTGTTTCTTGCTCCTTTCCTGAGTTAAATCAAGTGGCTGAATCTCAGCTATTGGAAGTTCTTTTAAATCACTATGGAAAGCTACACAAAACCCTTTCAAACAGAAGAACTCAACAAGCTCCATTGCAGAGGCATCAATATAAAATCATTCTAGCCTCTCACAAAGAAATCCCACTCCCACTCCTGGACCTATTTATAGTGACCAGAAATATTGAACCAATTTGCAATGAACTCTTCACAGGCAGATTTATTTGCCTCTCAGTGGGAAATCTGGCGACTCGACTGTTTTGCTCAACTCTGGTTACAGGTCACACCAGCCCTGCAGAGACTTCAGGGTTGGTTGGTGGCTGAGCAAAGAGCTTTCTGTGCTGTGCAGGGGCTGAGTGCTGAGCTGGTGGGTTCACAGTTCTGAACCCTATGGCTGCTTGTTTCAGAACTTGCTAGCCAGGAAGGAAGGCCGCTCTGCCAAAGATTCTACATTAAGAAGGAAAACACATAGGGAATATCCATCCCCCAGAAAACTACATCAAGCTCAGGATCTCTAACACAAAGAGTTTAACCACCACACAGAACTCTGAAGAGGACAGAGATCAATCACTGAACTGAACACAGGGATTTGTGCAAGGTCTCCGGAGCCACCGCCCACATTGCCCAGTTCCTCTCACATCTCAGCCTTCAGCCTCTGACAAACAGGCTGAGACAGCACCCAGCTGGCAGTGCTGCCCTCTCTGCCTCTGGAAACAGTCCTGTTTCCTACCTTTGCCTGTAAGAGAGATGCTCTAGTAGTATGGAAATGAAATGTGCAAGTCTAGGTAGGACAACAGACAGACAGACAGACAGATAGATAGATGAGTGATAGACAGGTAGGCAGACAGACAGACAGACAGATAGATGAGTGATAGACAGGTAGACAGACAGACAGACAGATAGATAGATAGGTAGATACATGAGCGATAGACAGACAGACAGATAGATGAGTGATAGATACATAGGACAGATAGATAGATAGGTAGGCAGACAGATAGATAGATGAGTGATAGATACATAGGACAGATAGATAGGTAGGCAGACAGACAGATAGATACATAGATGAGTGATAGATAGATAGATAAGTGATAGACAGGTAGACAGACAGACAGATGAGTGATAGATAGGACAGACAGATAGGTAGGCAGACAGACAGATAGATACATAGATGAGTGATAGATAGATAGATAAGTGATAGACAGGTAGACAGACAGACAGATGAGTGATAGATAGGACAGACAGATAGGTAGGCAGACAGATACATAGATGAGTGATAGATAGATAGATAGATAGATAGATAGATAGATAGATAGATAGATAGATAGATAGATAGATAGATAGATAGATAGATAGATAGATAGATAGATAGATAGATAGATAGATAGATAGATAGATAGATAGATAGATAGATAGATAGATAGATAGATAGATAGATAGATAGATAGATAGATAGATAGATAGATAGATAGATAGATAGATAGATAGATAGTGATAGACAGGTAGACAGACAGACAGACAGACAGATAGATAGATAGGACAGATAGATAGACAGACAGACAGACATAGATAGGTGGATGCTAAGTGATAAAATAAAAGCAGGTGTGGGGCATATTCAACACAGAAGAGATAAAGGCAGGTTCTTCAAAGCCAGAGGCAGTGAGATGGAGCTGCAAGGTCAAACCCAGCGACAGATGAGCAGAGGAGGAAGATGAGATTAAAAGAAACAAGGCTTTTTCAGATTACTAGACCAAGACCTCGGAAGGAGTGTGGGTGACCCTGAAAACATTCCCTGCTAGTCTCAGGTGAGCCATGTGTCCCAGTGCTGGTAGGAACGTGTCACACTGTCTTAGTCACCTTGTCTTTGCAGGAGGTTTCTGTGGCTGACCCGTTGCTGTTGCTGATGAAAGGGTGGACGAAGGCAGTGAAGACTCTTATTTTTTGTTCTACTTATATTTTTTTTTGTTAATAAAAAAAATGGCACTTGGGTAATAGGCTCCAGAAAAGGGAAAAATGTCCCATTAATGAGGAACCAATAGAGGCTTTTCAAAGCACCTGACAGGGCTAAAGCCATAAATTCTCTGAATTAACCGGAGCGGAGTTACGGACGCAAGCAGGAACTCAGCCAGGAATGAATTAAAAGAGTTCAGCCTCAGATTCATCAATGTCCTGGTTAATATTTTAGACTCTCAGTGGTCCAGAAATGATGAGGGAGAGAACAGAATTGACAGTAATAACAAGGCTGTTGAACACTCTTTGTGTGTCTTATTGGCAAGGAGATTGGTGAGAGGTGTAATAGCTCACCCAGTGCTCTTCCTCCTCCCGGGAGCCTGCGATTGCTGCCGGCAGCAAGTGCCTGTCCTCCAGCAAGTGCTGCTCCCTGTCACACCTTGGACTCTGCTGGAAGAGAGAGTCTTGGGGCTGTTGTGCTCAGAGCCCATGGGAGAGGAGCCAAGGACCACAAGACAGCCCCAAAAGCAGTTCTTCTAATGTTTGTTCTTCTCCACAGTGAGAACAGGAGGAGACTGACGTAAAACACTAAAGAAGATGTTCCAGGACAGACTATTAAGACAAAGGAGAACATTTGGTTGTGCAAGATGGAAACTTCTGAGACCACATCTGGAGTATTGTGTCCAGTTCTGGGACCCTCAGTTCAAGAGGGATGTGGAGCTGCTGGAGGGAGTCCAGCGTAGGGCAACGAGGATGGTGAAGGAAGTGGAGCACCTCCCTGATGAGGAGAGGCTGAGGGAGCTGGGTCTCTTGAGCTTGGAGAAGGGGAGACTGAGGGGTCACCTCATTAATGTTGATCGATATGTGAAGGGTGAGTGTCAGGAGGATGGAGCCAGGCTCTGCTCAGTGTCATCTAATGCTAGGACGAGGGGCAACAGGTGTGAGCTGGAACATGGGAGGTTCCACATCAATATGAGAAGGAACTTCTTCCCAGTGAGAGTGATGGAGCACTGGAACAGGCTGCCCAGGGTGGTTGTGGAGTCTCCATCACTGGAGATGTTCAAGACCTGCCTGGATGAGTTCCTGTGTGACTTGGTCTAGGTGATCCCGCTGTGTCAGGAGGACTGGACTGGATGATCTTTCGAGGTCCCTTCCAATCCTTAGCGATTCTACAATTCTACAGTTCTATGATTCTTGTTTATAGCCCAAGCAGGTCAATGACCCCAGCACGGCACTGTTTGGCTTCATTTGGGAAATGCTGCTTTGGCTGGGTGGACTGAAATGTTTCATTTTGATTTTCATCATGATAAACGATCCTCCATCGTTGTTCCTCACGTTTAATTTAAATGCAGGCTCATGGTTTCACATCCAGGTTTCAACAGTGCATTAACCTATCTGTGTTTAAAATGCATTAGATGCTCTCTGCTTTCGTTCCTGTAACTCAGGGAACAAAAAGTCAAACCACTTCTGAAAAAAAATCAAGGTTGGGACACTTCCTTACAGCCAGTTCAAATGGGATCCTTCACTCATCAGTGTGGTGGTCCAAAAATGGAAATGTTCCCTTCTGAACTAATTATCTGTAAAGTCTGGAAGAGACAGACAGCTCCTAGGCAGGATCTGCTTCACGCACTTTGATACTGATCCCAAGAGAATGAAGATGACGTGCCTGTGCCGTTCAGCCTTCAGATGAGTCCAGACCACTGGTGCAGACTGGACTCCTACACTGCAGACATCTAAACTTAGATGCAGTGATACCCCATCTCCTGAGGCTGTTGCAAATCTTTACTGGCCACAGGGCTCCAGGCACAGAAAAGAGAGCAAAGTCCCTTCTCCTTATTTACAGCAGTACTCCTGGCCACGTCACCAGACAATTGAACCTCCTCTGAGGAACACTTGCCTTCTCCAAGCAAGCGTGCTGAGATGTGATGTGCAGCTCAGTGCAGCCACTCAAAGATTTGGAGGGAAAAATAACCTGTTTGGGGTTTTTTCTGTGTGTTAATAACAGGCTCATGTGCTCCGACAGCAGAACGAGCAGCACGGGCAGCAGGAATCACAGGATCAAAGAACATTAGGGACTGGAAGGGACCCAGAAAGATCATCCAGTCCAGTCCTCCTGACACAGCGGGATCACCTAGACCAAGTCACACAGGAACTCATCCAGGCAGGTGTTAAACATCTCCAGTGATGGAGACTCCACAACCACCCTGGGCAGCCTGTTCCAGTGCTCCATCACTCTCACTGGGAAGAAGTTCCTTCTCATATTTACATGGAACCTCCTATGTTCCAGCTCACACCCATTGCCCCTTGTCTTATCATTAGATGACACTGAGCAGAGCCTGGCTCTATCCTCCTGACACCCAGTCATCACACATTTATAAATATTAATGGAGTCAACCCTCAGTCTCCATTTTCCCAGCTCAAGAGACCCAGCTCCCTCAGCCTTTCCTCATAAGGGAGATGTTCCTCTCCCTTCATCATCTTTGTGGCTCTGCACTGGACTCTCTCCAGCAGTTCTGTGTCCTTATTTTAGAACTGAAGGGCCCAGAGCTGGACACAATACTCCAGATGTGGTCTCAGCAGGGCAGAGTAGAGGGGGAGGAGAACTTCTCTTGATCTGCTAACCAACCCCCTTCTAATCCACCCGAGAATGCTGTTGACCTTCTTGGCTACAAGGGCACATTGCTGGCTCATGATCATCCTGCTGTCCACCAAGACCCCCAAGCCTGCTCATGTTTTGCTGGCTCCTGGCCACGGTGGAACAATGTGTCCATCACCTTCCACAGAACGTGTCACAAGTCCAAAGGCTACTAGGAGTAACTGCACATTCCCACATGGCTTTACAACCCGGGCTAGGAGCAGTGTCCACGTTTTCATCTACACTACAGACAGCAACATCTGTCAGATGAATCTCACTTTTCAACAGCTACTTGGAATAAACTGCTGCTGAAAACCCCCATCTCCTCCAGATCTACATCTCATCCAGCATGAGGAACCAGAGCCACAGCAAACGCAGCCTGACTCTTGGTGCCAAGAACAGCCCAAGTAGCCCTGTGCAGAAACGTGTTGTTAGGTCAAAGTTTGGGTTTATTCACTTTTCAGAAACTTTATGTCACTTTCTGTCTCATCTCCATCAGTGAAGGATCCCCAGGGCCTTGCTGTGGGATTCAGAACAGACACACATGTCACTGGTGCTGGAGCCCCACTCCCCACAGCAAACCCAGCCATGCTGTTACGGCTGAGCAACCTGTGGCTTGGCACCTTCGCTCTCCTGTGGGTGTGCATGGAGTCTGGGTGTTGGCACAGACTTATCCTGCCAAGAGCAAAGCATGGTGAGATGAACCACAACATCTCTGCCTCCTAGTTTCTTTGCTTCCCACAGTAGTCACTGCACCAGCACCAGGTACCCTCCTGCCACGTTACCCTGCCTGGTTTGTTCTCTCTGAAAGCTGCCTGAGCTCTTGTAGGTGGGTTTGACTACCTGGGGCATCTTGAGGGAATTATTTCCACCCTTGTGCAAGCAGAAGCCCAGGCTTGACAAGGGGGCTGAATCCCTGTCTCTGAATGCAGCTTGCTACCAAAAGATCAGGGCTCTGACAGGACTCACCCAGGTTTCCACAGCACACAGCCCTGCTGCTGCTGCAGGCATCCCGCAAACACATCTGCGCTCCAGTTTCACTCCACTCACTCCCACAAGCCATCCTTCAGGCTGGTGCAGCAGCTTCTGTTTGGATATCATTTTCTTCTTTGCTTCCCCCCTGGTCATTCTAATCAATCCTTCAGATTTTGTGTCCAGGAGCCCAGAGCTGATGGATCTCGGGCAGGTCTAAGCCCGTAACGATAAGGTAATATTAACGTCAGTAATGATGCATCATGTTTGCTCTTCTGCCCTAGGATCCAGCTTTATCTACCTGCTTCCCCGCTCTGCAGAATGATCTATCTACCATCCTCAGTGTGTTGTGTTTCATGTCTGCTTTTGATAGTGCTGACAATGACAGACAACGTAATTTCTTGTGCAGGCTTCAAACACAGACTTACCAGAGCTGGCACCAGGCATCTGCCCAAGCATATGACTTGTCAGAGCTTCACTGCAGGGACAACAAATTGCTTCTCATTGATTTCAACACTTTCCCCAGCTGGGGGCTTAAAATTGGAGGAGGATAGAGCTAGAAAACATGTTCCTCAGGCTCTAAAGGGCAATTAGCACTTGGTGGCCAGGTCCTGAGGAGCAAAAACACACTCAGATTCTTCAGGGGTAAAAAAGAGCTGAATGTCTAGAGACAGAGACTAGACTGTGTTAGCAACAGCTGTGGTTAGGTCTGTTTAGGAGCTGGCAGTGTCAAGAGTAAACAGCCACACTCCAGAACCTCAGCCCTTGCCCATCCATCAGGTCAATTCCTAAACATCATGAGGGCTTAGAGGATTTTTGGTAAATTTTAGGCTCAATTCACCTGGAGTCTGGTTTCTGGCCATTTGGATGGTAGATATTTCATGTTGCCAGTGTTTTCTCCAGTGGCATTTAGAAATGGAAGGGGCAAGTCTGGATATGGACTTGGAGCAAAGGAATGAACCCTTCAGCCTTTCTGTACTAACAGAAGGACACAGAGATACTTGAGAGTCCAGTGCAGAGCCACGAAGATGATGAAGGGAGAAGAGCACCTCCCTTACGAGGAGAGGCTGAGGGAGGAGGGGCTCTTGAGCTTGGAGAAAAGGACGCTGAGGGGTGACCTCATTAATGTTTATAAATATGTGAAGGGTGGGTGTCAGGAGGATGGAGCCAGGCTCTGCCCAGTGTCATCCAGTGATAGGACAAGGGGCAAGGGGTGTGGGCTGGAACATAGGAGGTTCCATGTAAATATGAGAAGGAACTTCTTCACAGTGAGAGTGACAGAGCACTGGAAGGGGCTGCCAAGGGGGTTGTGGAGGCTCCTTCTCTGGAGACATTTAAAACCTGCCTGGATGTGTTCCTGTGCAACCTGATCTAGGTGATCCTGCTGTGGCAGGGGCATTGGAGTAGATGATCTTCCAATCCCTAATGTTATGTGATTCTGTGCTTAATGATAACAATAATAAAATCATAACTGGCATCCGTGGAGAATAGATCTAAACATTTTTCCACAAAATTTAAGCCTGACGGTGTCTAATAAAATAATAAAAATGATAGCTTTTGTGTGGAGAAATTAAATATTGAAGATGAGTCTGTTGATTTCTTTCCTAACATGAATCAGGGACACTTTGAAAGTTCCTTGCAGGTTGGTCCTTGCAAGTGCTTTGTCTTTCATCAGCTGCTTTATCTGTCCTTGGCCAAAGCAACTTCAAGGTGAGCAGTGCTGTCACCGGTGAGGACAACATGACCTTGGTCAATCACACAAGTCCTTGAGATAATGGACCACAGTGACAAAGATCAGCACAAAACTTCCACTGGTCTTGGGGAGGAAGAGGAAAGAGCAGGGATCAAAATCCTTATTTAAGTACAGATTCATTTTTGCTCAATATTTAAGTGTTTTAGGAATTGCCTGGGTATAGATTTAAGTTATTTGATGCCAGTCTCCCAAGTCAGAAAACTCAGCCCTGTAGCATTTTGCTTCACATTAAAGCCAGCTCCTGGAAATCCAGTTTCAAACACACAGAGGCACTGAGGGTCTCAGGCAGAGAGAGATTTTTCATTCCCTTCTTTTCTTTCTTTCCTTTCTTTTTGTTTTTAAGAGAACTACATCAGTGCCTCAGAGCTAAGGGAATGTCAAGGGCCATAGGAAAAAGCAACTTTATTTGCAGTCTGCCTGCTTCTCCGGGGAACGTGTCTAATCCTGGCTCTGTGACCTCCCCACACGTGGCACCAGGAGAAGCGGTGCCAGATCACTCTTCGGAGTTTTCATTTCATAATAAGGTTGCACAAAGGATCAAAGAGAGCATCCCAGAATGACAGAGAAGCCAACAGTCAGAGGAGAACTGATACGCCACACTCCTCTGTCCTGCACTCCATCACAGGGAAAAAAATCCTTTTTATTAGATTTTTTCCCCCACTAAGCATCTTCCCAGTGATTGATGTTGCTGGCAGCCCTGGGGACAAGAGCTTCCTCTTCTCTTGCAGCAAAAACAACAAGGTGATTCATTTCACTGGTTTTTCTGGAGGTGAAGATCTCCTGTGACTAGATAAAACAATCTTTCACTCTATTTTACTTGGGAATAAAGGACTTGGGCAGAGAGGAGTGGACAGCCAGGCGAGTAGGGACCTTGCCCTGGGCAAACTCCCTCCGGTCCTGAACTCTGTGTCTGTTGAGGAGTTTGGCCACCCTGCTGCACTCCTTCCTTGCTGCTTAGGAAGAGTCTCTGCTCTCACTACAGAGACTCTTGGGACTGGATCCTGAGGTTTGAGGAGGTGAGTACAAAGTCCTTTGTCCTATGTCTGAGAAATGCCACTGAACCTAAGGGCCTTCTGTCATCTGATTGGCAAGGGGGGACAAACACTTTGTGGGATGCAGTGGGAGATGTGGGGGAGACAATGTCAAAGCTCAAGGCATCTCTAACCTTGTGTTGCCACACCAGCAACAGCCTAACAGATCCTACAGCTTCTCTCCTCCCCTTCCAAAGCAAAACTTACACACATACCTGAACAAATATGAATATTTACCCCATACCAGGGTGACACCACAGTTTTACCCTGTAGAGCCTCACCAGTGGCTGCTGGCAGCACAGAGAGCTTTGTGCCCATGACAGGGACTTCTCAGGAGCTCAGTCTTCCTGTTCCCTCCTCACACCTTTTCAGGTGGAGGCACTGCTCTGCAGATGACATGGGTGCTCAGAGAGCACCTTGAAGAAACAGGCAGAGCACTTTTCTGTGATGTGAGCTGGGGTGAGTTTGGAGATCAGGGGGGATTTTGCTCCCTGGCTCATTTACTGCTGAGGTGCAGCCCTTCTGTGTCTGACAGGCTGTCACACACACAGGGGTGTCTTCTCCCAGCCTTTTACCTCTGTGAAATGCCTGTTGATCACGAAACCTTCCTAACTAAAGCAGTGTCTCTCAGCCTGCTTTCTGCACACAGCAACTCCAGCTTGGCGGACTGGAACATGCTCTGTGAGGCTCAGGGAAGGAGAGGGCGAGTGGCAGAGATGACTTGATTTGCTCCTTCACCAGTCCCATAGGACCTGGACATGCTGGTCTGGTGAGAGGGGTCTCTGCCCATGGCAGGCAAGCTGGAACTAGGTGACCAACCTAAACTGTTCTGTGGTTCTATTATTCTGTGTGCAGATCATAGGAAATCTTCTGGGGCCCAGAAAAGTCCTGACAGTAAACCCCTGGCTTCTGTTAAACCAAACATGGTTATCCTCCCACCTGGACCACCCAGGCAGCACAAAGCAGCTGAAACCTCATCCTTGATCTCAGGAATTTTTAACTTCTCCTAAATGAACGGCTACTCCATGACTCCTGTGTGCATCCAACAGTAGTTTACCTCCTCCAGACCTCCTTAGAGACATGGTGTCACAAACCCAACAGAGCTTCTCCAGTGAGAGCCTGACATTGCTTCCCTTGAAGCTCTAACATCTTAGAGGATGAGGAGGGCTTGAGCAGGCAAAAGGCTCTTTCAGTGCAACTAAAATCTTAGTGTAAAGACCTGTCCAGGGAGATAGGAGAGCACAGACCTGTTCGGGGAGATAGGAGAGCACAGACCTGTCAATGCCTGTCCCAGCTCAGTTGCAGAGCTGAGGACCTGCACGGGGCTCCTGGCAGAGGAGCAAAAGGGAAGGTGCTGCTGCTGTGCTGAGTCTCAGAATTAGCAGCCTTCTCCCCAGCCGAGCAGAGGCTGTGGAGTTGATCACCACATTGCCTGTAAGTGGGACACTATCTGCCTGCTGGCAGCAACGAACTGGGGTGTTTTCCAGCACAGCAGCAAGCAGGGGGTCTGGCCAGGAGAGAGCTGTAGGCTAGTGGCTAGTTTAATCACCAGATGGCCAAAGCCCTAGGTAGGTGTCACAAACTGCTGTCGTCACAAGCAATTTGCACTCATCCTCACGAACTGGAGGTAGCGCAGGCAGGTGCCGTGTGTTTGACACGAGCGATGGAAGCAGCGTGTTGTCTCTACCCCAGAGACTAGAGCTGGGATCACTTTCAGTGGAAAGAGATGAAATTATCTCACTTCATATTTCCACTTGTCCCTTTAGCATTTGACAATTAAACACTTCATTTCCAAGTCACTCTCTGATTCATTTTCTTTCCTTTCAACTGCCTCTGCCTCCACCTTGATTGGCTGCTTTCTCCTCTTAAGGGGAAAAGGAAGGGGTGAGTGAGACAAACTGGGGCTGGTTGATAGAATCTTCTCAGTCTTTCAACTTGGGGCTCCAGGGACAGAGGAGCTGCTTTGGGTGATGGCTGGGGAAGGGAGTTCATCTGTTTTCCCACTCTGCCCACCAGTGACTGAAGACCTTGTGGAACACGAGCAGCCACTTTTCTCCAGGGAGCTGAACTTCCCATGCCCTGAGCACAAACCTGGTGCTCACTAAAGCACTGGCTGTTCCCGATGCACTTGATGCCCACGAGCCTACAACTGAAACCCCCACCCTGCCTTTCCTCTAGCAGTCAGCTGCCCAGTGAGGTCCTCAGTGGCTGCTTTCTAATGCAGAGTGTCCCCAGAAGCAGACAGTTTTGCCAAATATCCCCCTTTCATGCCGAGAGTGATGACTCAGATGAGGAAACTTCTGCACTTCCCTCTGCCACGGGGAATTAAAACAACCTCCTTTTGCTCTTTATTCGAGGGACAGCAGAACAAAGCTTTTCTGTGGGCAAGAGAAGTTCCACGGACAGAGGTGCAGGAGTCCCAGCTCCTGACCAAGCCCGAGTTGTTCAGTGTAAAGAGCAGACAAATTATTTTCCAAGGGACTCAAATCAGGGTGAAACTCCCCTGTGTGTCCCTCTGGGGTTGGGCACTCCTGGAGTCCATCAAACAGCCTCCACACTGCAAGTCTGCTGAGCACCGCAGGACCAATACGTGCCTCGGGCCAGCTCACGGTCTGATGGCTGCCATCCTTAGCTGCTTGAGGATGATTTAAGTATTTCAGGGCTTTGGGGCTGGTTTGAAGAGAGTTTTCGTTCCATGTTTTGGAGTGAGTCTTCTTTGCAGTCCCTTCTTACCATCTAGTGGGGGATTTGGGTAAAACACGAACCGGGGCTTAGAAACCTTCAGGCGATGCTACCTGCTACCGCACCTCGTGGGAGCGTTTCTGTGCCTCTAGTTCAGCCCTGTGGCCATGAAAGTGAGAAGGAAAAAGCCCTCAGGCCATACAAACCCACAATTGCCTTGGTTTGGAGACAGAACCTGGCCCAAAGTGTCTGGGGTTTGTCCTTGATTTGCAAAGC